>JANTOP010020937.1:0-13187 GCA_027564815.1 Symmerus nobilis | reverse complement strand
CAATCGGAGCTGCGTGTCACCCAAAATGTCTTGGCGTGTCACCTTTGACACGCGTGTCATAGGTTCGCCATCACTGTTCTAGACGGAAATGAGTGGTTATTATTATTGATAAACGTTTTAATAGGATCGCATCTAAATGCTTCAACCTTAAGTAGTATCTTATAGTTCTCTAAATCTTCCAACCTATATATCCATTTCTCTTTCGCTGACTATAAAAAGGGTTACAGTTAAAATAATTATCGTTCTACAAGTAAGAGCTGTTAGCGAACTCACACCCAGCGTTGTTTGAATATTTACTGAAAATACCAATATTATCTTGCCAGAAAAGCCCCCCATAAAGTAACAATACCCGATATTATTCTCAAGGGAATGAACTTAATAACCGCCCCATAATATTAATCTGACATTCAACCGAATTATTATTATTTTTTCAGCTGAACTTTTTAAAAGTTTCTACATATAGATGTGCTCTGAATGTCTTATACACGTATATATGGTATATGGAACAATGATGAAATTTGTAATGCATTTTATACGGTTGGCTTTACGGTTCAGGGTTATCCTTATGGTTTGTCGTCTATGCACAATTTCCTTTAATCCCGTCGGGTATAACAAAAAACATTTAAAAGCTTTTCTAAATTTGTTTGTCAGTCTATTTATCATTGGCTGTGTTTTGGTATTATTCTATAACGTGTATAAAATTAGCTAAACAAAAAATAACAAAGTTTCAAATCAAAGTATCATTCAAAAGTTGCATTCAAAATCTTGCAAACCATATGTTCCAACGTATATACACTTTGTATATTTTTCAAATTATAACATGTTTTTCCCTAAAACTAATTTTATATTCATGCTGACGCCTTTTTATGGAAACTTGAACTTGTATTATCTAAAATTCCGTAAACCATTTGAAAAACTTATACTTTATGTATAATAATAATCCAGCCAGATACATTTCTTTTATATAAACAGTATAGACGAGTGAAACTGAATTTTACAACAATTTGTATTATGTGAATATAATTGGCCAATTTCTAACTATTCTTATCGTTCTTATGCAAAAGTATAGATATCCTATATATATGTTAAACACGTAAAATACATAGTCGTTATTATTATAAAGCTTTTTCGTATATATATTATGTATAGAATTAGATACTTAAGATTACAATACATACATACTATCCTTTCAAAGTTTATTCAATAAATATCCTTAAGGAAATTTGCATCTTCTAGCAATTGGATATTCCACCAAAAGGTGTTTTTATAAAACAATGAAACTTTAAAATATGTAAATTGATTATATAAATGACCTTAAAATCATTTACATAAATTGATAATTAAACTATATATATATACATACATATAACAATCGATATATCTTCTTCATTCATATGGAATGGCTTATAAAGTTATTTGGATACGTATACAATCAGGATCGACATGAATATGGTTCGATTATATATAAGCTACATATTTAATGTATCCAACATACTGTATTTCGGTTAAATGTCCGATAAGAAACAACTGAAAAGTTTTTAATTTGTAAGACTTTCATTTCGTTCCATCACGAAAATTATTTAAACTATTTTGTATATTTATAATAATATCCTGAATTTTAGAAGGATTAATAGATCCACTTTACCAGTACATATTATTATACAACGAACCAGGAAAGTTTCAAATATTATATTAATATAATACAATACATCTCAATTTCAAATTGTTTTAATTAAAGTTGATAATTATAAAATAAAGCTTAATAGTTCTTTTGAGAGACGGCTTACCTAAATATTGGTTATGCGAGTAAAGTACTTACTGGAAAATTTAATTTGTAATTAAAGAACTTGGTCATGGTTTCCGAAATCCTTACCCGCTTTTGACGAGTTTCCAAGTTTTGAATTCATATTCCTAATCCTAATTCTCAGTTATAATTTAATATCTATTAAATTCTTTACGGGAATGACTAGTTTTGTATTTACGTGCGAAATGGTACACCCTATTTTCTAATAAATAATAAATGAAATATTTTCATATCTTGTATTTGCATCTGGTTCTATAATAATCTATCCATCCATCCAGTTTGGTACGGAACCAGTAGGGTCAAATATTTTGGTAATCAATGTTTGGTTAGACCATATATGAGTATATGTTAATTATTTCGGCTGTTAGCAATTAATCATTGATATCTTCAGGCTCATATTTGAAAATAAATTTAACAAACGTATTTCATATGAGAAACAGTAACATACCGTTTGGTTGCAAACTTGCAAACGAACGTCAATAGGCTGTCTGAATTATTGAAAACATAAAAGTGTATTCATTGAGTACTATTTCAAAGTGAAATTAGGTGCCAATAACATGTATACTAGATGGGGTTGTGTACATAATTTTCAGCGATATACTATGTTTTAACCTTCTAGCCATCTTGATCTATATGTTATATCTATAAATGTATTTATAATCCAATATATCTTCTTTTAAAATGTTACAAATTTATCATTTCTATCTAAGTGTTAATATTATTTAATCAAACACGAAGAAATTTATATGGGTTTATACGATAACAATTGACTATGTGGATATTTGATTATTAAATAAATGGTTTTTAGGTGGTTTTGGATACAAGTCGATTCATCCCATTTCACATTTTCTACATGGATTTATTTAAATAGATTCAATTAAATACTTTTAATTTTATAGTGGCAATTTAAAATATGTTTGCATATATCGTCTCTCTTATTTAATTAATTATATACGAATATTACAAGTACTGTCGTGTGGTATGAAATTGTGGTGGTTATTCTAAAATTAGGTTATGTGGATATGGAATAAATGAATATAAATCTTATGAGATGAGAAGGAAAAATTACGTTTCTTGAGGCACTCAATCGACTAAACTAATTGGATATATTTCCCTTATAATGGGTGGCCCATTTACTGGCTTGATTTTAAATCATAGGCTATGACAAGACTGGATGGAACGCTTAAAATTTTTACAGTTCAACAATCATGTTTTTGCTTCAGGAGCGTTTCGAAATATTGAAAACTTATTTTTAAAGTCAGCCGTGCCATTTTGTGTAACCGAAACTGTGCGAATTTTGAAAAGAAATATGGGCCGTGAAAGAGCGCCAAGTGGAACCGCTGTAGTGAAATTGGTGAAGAAAGTTTGTGAGGCAGGTTTTCTATTGGATAGCAGAAGTGGTCACCGAGCTCGAATAGTTCTCACGACTGAGAATATTGAGGCTGTGGCCCATAGTGCGGGACAGAATCCATCGATTCTGCGCAATCGCGGAGCTGCGATTTTACGCCGATGGACTTTTTTCTGTGGGGTGCTTTTTTCTGTAAAGGATCGATGTTTGACGTATAATCCAGAGACAATTCCAGTATTCAAATATAACACTGCGACTGTTTCTGGCGAGATAGGTGGTGAAATCATCGACAAAGTGCTTACTACCAAAACTAAACTAAGAGGATTACTGTAAGGCCAGCGGAGGGAGCCACATGAACGAAATTGTTTTTAATTGCTAAATCTCAGGCTCCAACCTTCACAGTAAAAAAAATTTCAAAAAATAATGATGTAGACTCATTTTATAGCGTTTCTAAAAATAATCTTCACAATGGCACAACATATTAATATAAATATCTGTGGGCGCAAATATCAATTGATTTGTGGACTTAAAACGAAATTGACCACTGTATTCTCCATGTACGATTGCGTATACCCACAAAAATTCTCAACCGAATTGGGAATTTAAGAAGAACGGGAAATGTTATAAAAAACGGGAAAATGTAAATAAAAAAATAAAATAATTTTAGTTAAAAATAAAGTTTCTCTTTTAAACTCGATAAATTTTATCGGAATCCGAAATTTTGGTTAATTTTATCTGATTATTTGTAAATACTAAAAGACATGATAATAATGAAAATTTAAAAAATGCGAAATATACGCACACTTTATATTATAACATCATGAATGCCACCAAGATTGCCAACGTATATCATTTAAACAGACTTCATTTGAGTAGTTCATTACGAACCCCCCATTTTATTCGACCTGTGCATACCAGACTATGGCTACAATTATTTTTCCTAGTGTCAAGAATATTTCCAAAAAATGTTTAGATATGCCAGAAAAAGCATCCCTAATGTATCTATGACATATATGACGAACTGTTAAGTGAGAGTATAATTTAAGAACATTTTTAAGAAATAGAAAAAGAATTATTTTAAAGAATAGATTAAAAGTTTGATTAAAAGTTTTGTACGTAAGAGTTAGACGGTCCACCCTAAACGATCACCACCACTATCGATCAAGAAAAAAATAAAAAAAAAAAATATTGAACAAGTTTTGTTGGGGTCCAGACTTTGAAGAGTGAAGCTGTACTAACAGTAAAATAAAAATGAACTTCAAATGAATTAAAATTAAATTAATGCAATAAAATGGAAAAAGAAAAAAGAAAAACAATTTTGGTACCTAAAATAAATTTTCCATAAATTCATTATTTTTCCACGTTTTTTGCATGTTTTTCTTCGTAAAAGTACCATCTCCACGCGAAAAATGATAAACTGAGTATATTTGGCTTTCCGTTACTTTCTCGTCGATTTATTGAATTTACGACCAAAATTTTGACTGCAAAAATTGACTTCTCGCCATTTTTTTCATTTTTTTGCAATTATTCCAAAACTAGTGGATTTATCAAGTTAATGAAAAGATTTTGAAGGTAATTTAATTACCTTTAATTTGATATCTTAATTAACCATATCGATCAATTCTAACTCGAGATATGTTCAAATATATCTATGTGGGACTAACTCTGAAAAAATTTCTAAAAATTTCTAAAATTCATATCTCGAAATTCTATTCATAAAAAAAAATTGTATTGCCTTTTCGTATTTAGCGGGCCAAAGTATATACGAAAAGTATAGTGCCTCTACATCAGAGAGATTTTCATTTATTTTGGCGCACAGTGTAATACATCAATGACGAACAATTTTGTATGCTTTACTGCTAGACTAGAAATTTTAAGTTCTTAAAGTTATTATAAAAACCTTTAGATTTACTTGCTTAGATGAAATTTTTATTGATTTCTTTTCCTCTTTATATCCTTCCTTTTCCTTATTACCTTAAGCATTTTATGGATGATTTAATTTGAAACTTATCCTTGATATGTATTACACAAAGCATACTCTATGGTTTACAGAAACATGAATATTTTGAAAGTCATCCAATATCCCTTGGTCAATTCAATTCAATATAAATAATATAGAAATAATAAATGTCAATTTCAGGTTCAATTAATTGAATAATTAGCATACTGATACTCGTATTTGAACATGAATAAGCTTGGGGATTTGATAAATCTCTACAATCCTAAATACATCATTATAAATGTTCCAGCCAATAAATTAATTTTAAAAATAAATAATCGGAAAAATTGCCTAATCTCTTTGAAAATAACAGAATAAAATTATTTAGACCACGGTCATAATGCACATAATATTATCCATCTATTAAACTTAATCAATTATTCGGTATTTTATCATAATTATCCTTGTCTCGTATTTTATGATAAATTTATAATAACTCGTATACATATTTTATTTTAATATGTTGAATCCAATTAAAAATTATTTGAAATGAGTAACAATTTTCTCATTATCTATGGATTAGGTTTACAAAATATGTAAATTGTAGTTTTATGGTTTTTGATTAAAAATTGTTATTAATAAATATAGTGTCTAGTTGTGTCATATATTCACATTTTTATCAGGTTTTGAATTGTTTATGAAAATATGAATTTATAATTGTTTTACAATGTAACAGACCTAATCGCGAATATTTAATGAGTTTGGCATTTAATTGACGGAATTTTGTGCAGTATAATTCTTTCATAGGTCAGGTTATTGAAATTATTTAATTCTCGTATTATTTGAATACCCGTCTACTTCTACGGTAAATATCTTTAAAAATGTTGTACATTAACTACAACGACTTAATTTATTGACTGATAATTTCAGAAATTTTCCTGATTTTGAATAAATTTTAAAGCTCATTAATTTTTAGGCATTCTATCGTGAAAGTAATAAGTCAAAAGTGAAAATCATATAAAAATTCATGCATATAAAAATATCGGCTTATCCTTGTTTAATTGAGTTAACTTTCATTTCCACCTAAATCAATTTCCATAAGCTCTTCTATTTATGGTACAAATGCATGTACACTGTACAGCAATATAAGCAATATAAAAATGAAGAAAAACGGTAATTTTAAATCTATTTTCGAATAATTTTTTTTTTTTCGTATTTATTGAATATTTTTTTTAATAGCATTCCATCATACTAAAAAACCAATCCAGAAAATCTAATTCAATTTTCCCCAATAGGATTATGCCTTTATCGTCTAATAAAAATTAATTGAATTATTATGATGTTTAATGGATTTGAAATTTTCAATGTATATTTTCTATATGTTACCCAGATCCATCAATCATTTCTGGCTGGCAGAAAATATAATTTTAAGGGTAAATCAATAAAAATCCAATATAATGGTATCCTCCATCATGATATAATTATATGTAAACAGAATGGAAGTACCACCACCTACAATATAATTCTTTATTATGAATATAAGCAAAATAAAAAAAGGAAAATATTGTTGTGATAATTAATTTTATTAGCAGATGGTATTGATATTAACCCAATAAACTCATAACTCAAGAAAGTAATTATAGAAAAATATTTATTTTCCATATTGTCACATAACAATCTAGCAGTATCTACAGTATCTTAAAATATCATCTACGAAAAAATCGTATGTTATTAATACAAAGTCACATTTTAAGTACAATATTAATAATTTTAAATGCCATATTGTTGAACTGTAAGTACGCGTATGGAAAAAAATAAAAACAAAATTCCTTTGAATTACCCGCCCAGACGGCAATTAATAAATTGATAGCTGCCGCCAGCCTCCGAACATCTCCTATGGTAGATCAAAATTTGAAAACAGATTTTTCATCCCTACATTGATTAACTATCAATCAATGGGAGAGTAAATTTTAATGAAAAAAGAACAAATTTTTGATTAAATAACAACTTTTATCAGTTCGTTGAACTTTGTATAATTTACAGTCCCACTTTTGGTGTTCCATTTATGAAATTTGTTCGCGTATCTCACCACACCTTAGTATTTAAGTGATACATATGGAAGAAATTTGAAATGGAAAAACGTCACACTTTAAAGCAAGTAAGTACATATTTTCGGGTTTTAATTTAATACCACTATCAAACATATAAGACGATTACTTTTTAATTAAAATTATACGTACACAGATGAGATAGACGGTTATTTTCGTAAAATTGTTTAATGAATATAAGCCCGCGATATATATTGTTACGAAATAGGAACACTCAGTATTGTTCAAAGGAAGATGAGAATACTAGATAATAGAACCTTTAAAAACACTCTGGAAAAACTGTAAGAAAATAGAACACTAGATTTAGAAAATAGAACCGAATAATGCCTATAAAAGGGATATTTTGGAATAAAGATAATCAGTTTCATTCGAACAACAGAACTGGCGAGATCTGCTTGTGAGCAAATAATAAGCAGTTAATAAATTACTTTTGGAATGCAAATCTGAACGAACTCAAGGAAAAGGAGCAGTCGTTACATTGGTGTCAAAAGCGGGATTTGTTTAAAGTAAAATTATTAACGGTGCATCGACGAATAAAATATGATGGGGATGAAGCAAAGGTTGTTGAGCCTGCAATTCCAAAGGTTTCGAGCAATTGGCATTGATGATTCAGCAAATGTCCATGAAACATCAACAGAGTAACGCCGAATTAGCCGCTTTACAAAAACAGAATATCGGTTATTCGGTTACGATTATCGGTTACGGTTATTCAAGAACAATCAACAATTAAAAAACATCTCGATACAGTTGTGGAAAATATTCATGAAATTGAGGGGCATGTTCTAGAAGTCGATAATCGGGTAACGCAATTTGGTAATTATTTAAATAGATTCGAGGACATCATCCATGAAATAATCCGTGATGAGGTTTAGAAAATACCGATGAATTTACCAATGGATGTGATGCATCGAGAGTCGGTGGATAGAAAAACTAATTCAATACGAACTAATAAACGAACCAATTGTGAATCGAAGCAAGATGAAACCTCCAACATTCGACGGTACGTCAGCATGGAATGTTTTTATAGAACAATTTGAAGCTGCATCATCATTTAACAACTGGAATGATCAAGAAAAGGTTACCTCTCTGATTCTGACTTTAAGGTGCAAGGCAGCGGAAATTCTTCAGACAATGCCAAAGGAAAACAAGGACAACTATAACACCATGATTACGGCATTGGAATTGCGATATGGTACCGAACACCTTAAGGGCATTTATAGCATGCAGCTTACTCAGCAAAAGCAGAAATTGGAAGAAAGTCTGCAAGAATATGAGGCCAACATTGATAATTTGGCGTGAATGGCTTACTCAGGGTCGGAAGAGGTCATGAATAGCATGGCTACCGAAGCATTTAAGCACGGTAATCGTGATCCTGAAATAAAGCAGGCAGTTATTTTAAGCGGTAAAACAGCAATCAAAGAAACATTGGCATATGCATTGTCAGTAGAAACATCTAAACGAACTGCGGGGCGGTTTTAGGTACCTAGAGTATGACAAGTGTACTCAAATGAAGCCGACGATCAATGCCAAAGGACTGCATAAAATTCAGAACGGGCACGATTCAGGTGTTGGCATTGTAATGAACGGGGACATCTTCAGCGCAATTGCAAAAGGGAGGAGAAAGATGAATTCCCCATAACTATGTACCAGTTCGGGAAACGAGTAGATGCCAGTCTATTGGGAAAAAGACTGCTAGCAAAGCTTTTGTTCCCAAAATGGAGCAAATAAATTTCATTTTTATGCGAAAACATCCATTACTAAAACTTTGAAGGCGTTTTTCTGAAAACTTCACATCTTTTCCAGGTTGACTCCTTGTAAAAAAAACTATATGTCGGATTTACATGGGACAATTTGTTGATCATACGAGAAGCCTATCACTATTGTGTATTCTACATTTCATGGTTTAGTCTTTAGTAAACGTGGTTAACCATAAATCCACGTTCTCATATAATTCCTATCAAAGTAAATATTTTATTGTTGTCGTGCTCAAAGCCATGGCCAAGAAAACGTGGTTAAAAACCTAAGGAGAAAGAGTGCATTTCATCTACTGCTGAATATACTGAACTTTCTCTCAGCACAGGCTAATCTCTGTAGTTTCGAACAAAAAGTTGTATACAGTTTGAAAGTTACACCCTATTTTAAATATATAGCTCAATTTCTAGCTTTACTTCACATAGGGTATAGCATTATTTGTTGCTTTGGCTATTATTTAAAAAAAGGAAAGCAATGAAGAATCCCGTTCGTGCTGCGATATAGTGACTGGCTCTTTAAATTATTTTATAAGTATACTTATTTGAATTTGAGTTGTTAATGTTAGCAGCATCAAATCACTCTATAAAAACAGTTCACTTTTATTCTTAAAAAAAATAGTTGGGGACCCGGAGATTCAAATCGGGCCTAGGGCCTGTGCCCGTTTTAACTTAAAACTTATTATTACATCCTGCCAACCATACGAATTCGAGTAAATATATAATTTTTGTTAATATTTTAGGTAACAACTTTATTTTTTTATGTTTAAGAACAACTCAATTGTGCCAACCGCATAAGGAATTATTGCTAGTTACACTTTCCTGTCTCATCTTATCAATACCGTACTCTTTGTTTTGTACTCTGTAATATTAAAATAATACGAGCCGTTAAAGGTCTTGTCTTCGTTAGAAATCACAACACCGGGAAAGTGAACTGTTGCAGTCTTAATCTGCAAAAATACCAGATATATGCCAATTCTTATATGAAGTCTTAAGATTTTCTCACAAGTAGGTGGACCCGACAGTTTATTACAATGTTGTTTAATATTTTTATCAAATATTATTAATTAATTTAAATAAACAGTAATACGGCGAAAATCGCTACAAGTATAGTTTTAAAAGCTTCTAATCCCCATCCCCATCATTTAATAATTAAAAAAGATTATCTTCATTTCCCTATTTTATCATTTTTTTTATGGAGCTTTGGGTATTCGAGTAATCTATTAAAATATGATAATTCCAAGGAGAGTATAAATAAATAAATTTCATGGTTGTTTGGTCATCGAATTAAGTTAATATATTTTGATTTTTTTCTTTTTTATGTACCAGATATTTTCATCAGTAAATAATAAATTGAAGAAAATATAAAATATGTACGTACATGGGTACGACATTTCATAATAGTTTAGGGAATTAATAGCTCGGTACTACTATATAATACTTAAATTTGATTTACCATAATAAGATAAATGATAACGATGTGTGGTACTGACATCAAATAACTACTCAACTTCTGCGTAAACTTATAAATTTTCATGTCGTTTTCTTGTCACCTAATTTTTTTTTTTTTTTTCACTTAAGCACTTACCACTATTCTATAGAATACTCGAGACAGTTTAAGGAAGAAATTGAGGGACAATTTTCCCTATGCTACGTATATAATTTCCTTTTTTTAGTAGTGGAAAAGCTTTGCAAGTTGATTTCCCTTTTCCTCAATTCCTGTTAAATATAGGCTGCAGGGCATTTTATGGTACTCTGGGATGTTAAAAAATAATATGGAATACGGAAATTCGCTGTTTGGGGCGGGTGTTCATTTTTTCCATCGTTAGATGTGTTTTCATGGTTAGAGGTTTCCGAATTCGAATTCGCATTGCGGATATAAAAAATATTCTTCTCTTCCAAAGATAGAAAATCATTTATCAATATGCCATACAAATATACACAATTTCAGAAGAACCGATATAAAGTTATACTTACAAGAAAATATTTTCGAGGGGGGACATCGATATTAAACATCGACATTTTTATGGTTTATAATACCAATTTTTCAAATGGTAAAATTTTTTGTTCCTTTGTATCCAAAAAAAACCCTAATATTAAAAATCTTGAAATTTATTTTGTTGGGACAAAAATTTAAATTTTCTTCCCATCATTCTTTGACCCCCGGATGAAAAAGCCTGTAATTTATAACGGTAGCAGTACTCAAATATTTAGAAATATTATGCTTAAGGGTATCCCTGCTATACCCAATTGATAAAAATCTAGATGTAAGTGCCTACCAGAAATTAATGTGACAAATAAAAAAGAAAATTTAATTATATCAATTTTATATAGGGACATTTTTTATGTTTGAAATTGTAATGAACACCTTTTTTATATCATGTAAATTTCCATTTTTTTTTCCACCAGGTACTCCAATAAACCCAAAAGTTTTGGAAAATATTGTAAATTATTCGATAACAAAAAAAATAGAAATTAGGTACATAAACTTTAATACTTTCCCGATATTCATTTCATCTTACCATAATATTAAATTTACTTCCAATTTCTATTACAATTTATTTTTAATTCAATTGTAAATGTAGGTAATGAACATTTTATAGCAGATATATCACATACCATAGTTTGGTGGACTGAAATCGATAATTCATTAGTTCAATTAAATATTTATATTGATGAGAAGTTATTCGATACAAAATTTCATACTACTTCACTTTTCCCGATTAATGGTTAAAATATATGGATTTTGTATTTTATTTTATCCAATTATTTTCTAGAACTTTTCGATTTCACTATAAGCAATTTAGTAGAATAATGAATTCCAATTAAGTATTAGCTTTCAATATATAAATTAATTGGAGGAAATGAAGGATGTTTGGCGGATGAATTCAGTGTTTCATTATTCAGGAATCTTTCATCCTTGTAGTCGACATCCTTTAAAAATTCTAACATAGAAAGTAATTAAATTTACGATAATATTTTTACTACTTTAACAATTAAGTAGAAAAAATAGCAATTTTTCGCATTATTGTCATTACATTTTTATTTGTTCAATCAAGTTCAATAGACCGAGAAGAATCAATCAAGTTCTGAAAGTGTTCTCTCGGAAACACTAATGTCTTTAACTATCCCAACCGTGTAGAGGGACCGGGACCGGGCAAGGTGCGGATCAGAGCCGAACTTAGAGTTACTTACTTATAGTAATATAGTTATACAGGCATCCCTTCCGTCACGCGGTACTCGAGTTGCGCGGTTTTGATAAAAGTCTCAGAATTTGTTAAGGTTGAAAAAATATTCGACACGTGTTTTTTTGTTTCGCCATCCGGCTTATAATTACAATGCAGGATATCTCAAAGTGTCGTATTTTTGCTAAAACATCGGGTGTAGAGTCTTGTTCCAACGCTAATAACCCCTATACGGCTTATTCGATTTTCTTGTGTGATATAATATGAAATGAAACATCTTGAATGGAGTACTTCGGAAGTATTATTAAAAAAATTTGAAAAAAAAAATTTCCTAATTAAAAAATTTCCTAATATCATATATAAATTTACGCTGACTAATAGTCTGGTTTTTGAGATATAATTTTTAGAATTTTACTTCTCTAACGTAATACAGTTTAATAAAATATTTATGAAGATAATATATAAGAAAGTACATAATTATTCAACTTGGAACGAAACCTTCTCTTTTGTATGCGTTTCGAACTTCAAGTTACGCGGTTTCCAGTTACACGGAACGAAATCTAATAGTTTGCACTATTTCTGAGTCTCGACTTACGCGATTTCGAGATACGCGGAACCAATTAACCGCGTATCTCGAGGGACACCTGTACTTATATAAAAAATATGTTCGCCAGCGTCAACTCTAAGTATATCCCCCAATCGTTAAATTATCATTTTTGACCGATCCTCCCTAAATTTGTAATTTTTTATATAAAAAATATTTTCGCCAGACCAGCGTCAACTCCAAGTATATCCTCCGTATCGTTAATTTATCATTTTTGACCGATCTACAATAAATTTGTAATTTTTTATATCACGAAATTGTTCCCCCGCGTCAACTTTAAGGATATCCCCTATATCGTTAACTCATCAATATATGACCGAACTACCCTACTACCCTAATTTTGAATTTCTACACATAAAAAATTATTCCCCAAAATCAACTCTGAGAATATCCCTCATTATTATTAATTCATCATTTTGTGACCGAACTAGAATTAAATGGAAGTATTGCT
>JANTOP010020926.1:0-13193 GCA_027564815.1 Symmerus nobilis | reverse complement strand
GTCCCTAGAAAAAAATGTATAATAGAAAATCGTACATCATACCATTCATTGCTCATGGAAAAAACATGACAGCACACTCTATTATAATTTTTTGAATGACAAGTGGTGTGATCCCCTTAATATTTCTCAGATTATATAATAATATATTGAGGGAACAAATGTCATTCCGTTCTCATCTTTTCTTCTCATACTAATTTTTAACCGGCAAAACGTCCCGAAGTTTTCCAATTATAAAAAAATGACTAAAATGGATCAGTAGTTCCGTGAAGTAAGATTCGAGAAAATAGAATATTTTCCGAATAAAGGACGAGATGTGATAATGCCATATTTAAAACTCACAACTTCTATTTCACTTCGCATGCATGCAATTGTTAAAATATCTTTGGAAATAATTATTTTCTGAAACCTCGAATTTTATTACATAAAAGTCAAGGAAATTCGAAACATACAATTTTTTATTTTTATTTTTTGAACTATTAAATCGTCCCAAAAGTTTTGAGCGTTTGAAATATTTGTATAAATAAATATTTAAATTTATATTTGTCTTATGTGGATTTTATATATTATGGAAGCCTGTTGTCTTATGATCATTATGATATATCATTTGTATCGCAAAGCCTATATTTTAAAAAGTTATTAATTTTAGAAATAAAAGTGAATTGCGACAAATCGTGAACAAATTCGCAACCTCATTTTCAACGAGTTCAAACAGGGTCATACAACGGCGTTGGCGTCTCGAAACATTTGCGCTAGCACTGGCAAACGTTCAGCTCCCGATTCGACATGTCGTCGATGGTTCGCCAAATTCCGTTCCTGCAATACGCACCGCAAAGGCAAAAGGCGCTCCGAACGCCCATCAACCATGAACAAGCAAGCCTTACGTCTGTCAATTGAAGCAAATCGAACCAAAACAACTCGCGAACTGGCCTTTGAACTCCAATCTTCAAAATCCACCGTCCATCGTCATCTGCGCAAACTTAACAAGAAAAATAAACGCGGTCAAGAGGTTCCAAGAAATGCAATGAAATGCAAGAAAATCGGCGAATCAACGACTGTTCTTTGGTCTTGCACAAATTCAGTTGTGGCGAATTGAACCGCATTTTGACGTGTGTTGAAAAACGGGTCGTCTAAGATAACAGAAAAACCAAAAACCAATGGTTAGTCCTGGACAATCCGGAGAACGGACTCCACGTAGTGATCCCCATAAAAAAAACGTCATATTGTGTATCTGGTGGATGGCAAGCGGACCTGTTCACTGGGAGCTCCATCCACGCGGCCAAACCATCATTTCTGAGGTCTACTGCAACCAACTAGATCACGTTCAGATCGCTCTGCGAAACGCAGAAATTGATCCGAGTCGAATTCGTTTTCAACAGGGCAACGCAAAACCCCATACTTCACGCCGGACACAGCAAAAACTCGAAGAATTGGGTTGGGACGTTATCAAGCACCCCCCATATAGTCCAGATGTTGTTCCATCGGATTATCATCTCTTCCGCTCGTTGGAACATTTTTCGCGCGGACGTCGCTTCACTAAAGATGAACAAGTACAACAGGCCATTCAAATTTTTTTCGATCAGAACCGCGACAATCAAGTGTACTGGTATTATACTTTAAGAGAGCGATTCTTATTTTTCTAATTGTTTTACTCTGCATACGATATCATTATTATTTTTCTTCTTATTTATGCAATCAACGAAAATTCTGTATCTATCAAATTGATTAATACTAATTGATTGAATTGCTTATCGCTTTGTTTTTAGGGTGATTGGTGGTTGGCACGAAGTAAAAAAACACGACAAGAAGGTTATATTCCATCAAATTATGTGGCAAAATTGAAATCAATTGAAGCCGAACCGTAAGTTTAATTTTTTTCATTTATTTGTATTTTATAATTGGATTATTTACTTATTTAACAATAAACAACCAAGTAATAAAATATCTAACTTATTCATAAGTTTTCACATTTTAATTAAATTTACCGGATATGAAATCTCCAATAATTTGTATTATTTTAATTTTGTTATAGTATTTCAGCATAATGAACAGCAAGAATTGAAACATGCAACAATTAAATGTTTAATCTGTAACTAATCAATGAATAGTTTATATTTGTTAAGTCTTCATAAAGGGCTGTTAACTTATCTATTTTGCCTCTTATTTTTCATCGCGTTACATTCAAAATGCCTTAATAAATTAAATGCATAATCAAATTGAGATTTATTACATATTATTGTTTTTGGATACATAGTTACGAACACCCGCAAAATGAATTACAAGTACGAGAAAGAATGCGAATTTATATTATATAAAATTACCTTGAAATTATAAATTCAGATACATAATATGCGAAACTAGAGGTACAATTATTTGGGAAAAATAGAAAAGTATATTAATTATTAAATTAAATCATTATGAATTATTGTATTGTGAATTGATTCGTTCAGTTTTTTAAATGAAATATCATATTTATTTTAAAGAAATGGTAATTTATTTTTTCAACAAAGTAATTTCTATCTCTAATATGACCTTTGACAATATATCAGTTTACACTATAATCTTTTTGACAGCTCGATAATCATACCATTTTTTGAGTTACTCGAGTACGCGAGATGAAGTGCTCACCAGAAACACTCTGTCATCGATCGAAACGAGAAAAGTTCCTAATTAAACCGTTTCATATTTTTTTTTACCGGCATTTTGGTATGTGTTCGAATATAGTCGTGTTGAGAAACACCGTCTTTAAGTATTTCACCAGGATTCAGTAGCTCACCTGGACTAACCCACGAGTTTCATCACATTGAATTGTCATGATTTTCATCAACTGTAATAATTCGATGCTATAATGACTAGGGAGTATGTTCTGTAGTGCGAATAGGGTCTGCAAAATTACCGAATTTCGGCTTTACCGGTAAATGGTAAATATTTTGAGTAAAAACCGGCTTACCGGTAAATTACCGGTAATGGTGGTTGAATTAGAGCATCATTGTAATTCCGTAAGAAAATGTCAAAATTTAATACAGAAAAGAATATAGAATATAATTTGGAAACTTGTTTTTTATACTAACCTAATTATTGAGTAGTAGTATGATTAGAAAGACGTTAAAAACTTGTCTAGACCAGTTTTGGAATCGCAGATAAATTCCCCTAAAATTGAAATATTTTGAAAACAAAAAAAAATTCCTTGAACTAATTTTTATTGCCAGAATTTGAGCTTTCATTTTACTTTTTCACATTTTTTGCGATATTTTGAAAAAATAGACTTTGAATTATGTATTTTTTAAAATCCTTGATATGTATTATAGAAAGCTACATGATTTGGCTATAAACCTCAGTTTACTTCAATAATCTAGATCTTATGGTTGAGTAATAATAGGTGTCTGAAAAATATTTTACATAAAAGGGACACAAAAGGATAAATCGACTTGATGCAAGAGAAAGATGAATTTTAAGAAAAAAGTAATGTACATACTACAACAGTGATCACGACAACGTGCCATAAAAATGCTATTCCGATGTCGGATAGAAATCACTCCACCCTATTGTATATATTATTTTATTTATTAAATTGAAATAAAAACCGAGCTCTCGACCAACATTAACTTTATCTTATACTTACTTTTATTTAATATTAGTAATTTTTATTTTATATGGGAATCTGCATTCAAACAAATTAGAAAATTCTCGAAATTACCGGTAAATTTTAAAAAAATACCGGTAATGAAATTGGGCGGTAAATCGGTAAACCGGTTAACCGTTTACTGGTAATGCAACCCCTAATTGCGAATAATATTTCATAGCTCACCCACAGCCTTTCAACATATCTTTCTTTCCGTTAATGTGGTACCCATACATATTCTATTTGGATCTATTCCTTGACTTTCAAACGCTTGCGAACAGTTTTTCGATCAACATATAATATATTGCTTCCACAAGTTCGTCTGGCGTCTGCGTTTGTCAATTTTGCATCTTTAAATTTTTGATTGTTGGTTGACTGTAGTTGACCAGGACATTCTTTGTAACATATATCGAAATCACCACTTCTGAATCATTGAAACCACTTCTTACAAGTTCTTTCAACTGGAGAATGTTCCTCAAGCAAGAGACGGCTTGCAACAGCTGTTTTCTTCAAACAAAAACAAGAAGCGAAATATTTGGGAATGCAGTTTACCATATTTGGCTGGAAACCCTAAATAATCAACGAAATAAAGGCTATGTTGTTATCACTTCGACAAATCGTTATGCACTGATTATTATTAGGAGGTATACTGACAACTCTTGAAGATATTGTAGTTGACATTTGGAAAACCAATTTAATACGTTACTAACGCCATTTTTTTCAAAAACCGCACGAATCAGTTAACACTCCCAATATTATCGTTCACTACATTATACAATATACAAACACATCCACAACACACTTTACAGATAAAAAAGAATATGATGTTGAATTTTGAGTGTAATCTAATAATATTCGGAGAATTATCTTAAATTTTATTTATTCTTATTAACATAACAATATTTCGTGTTAGCACATATAGAAATTATCTAGCATCTTGATTATCTATGAAGTTTTCTATTTCTTCTAGAAGATATATTGTAGATCCTTAGACCAACAGATTTTTTATTCCCACTAAAAGTTTTTCCACGATGAATTTTACCTATACGAGAACTTCTTTCATCATCATTTCGTCTTGGTATTCCGGGAACGAACATAAGGCATCCCAAAATAGGTTTAGCAATTGTTCCGTTTACATTCTCAGAGTGTAGCCTATATAATTCCAATTCCATTTATTAGCTAGGACATTTAGTTTTTTTAACGCCGGTTATATTTATTCGGTCTTCATTTGAGACGATTATAACAGGTCAAATATTTTTCAAATGTGTCTCAGACATCTATTGACGAATAGTTGGGAGGCTAAACAGGGTGGTATACAAATTGCAAGTTTGGCGACAATATAGTAAGACAGACAGGCAGTTTGTTATTAATATTTGATTTTTTAAGTTCTTTCATATCTGTGAAAGTCGCCAGACGTTGTTCAGCTTTCTAAAATCTTGCCGAATGTTTTTAATTCTATTATGTACATCTGCATCAGTTCCACCATTTATTGTAACCTTCATCTGTATTGTCATCTACTTTTTTCGGGGCAGTTTATTACTCAAAAATCTGTCCCACGAACAGTTCTCACCACAAAGAATTCTACCACGGAAAATCGTTCAGGAAGAATTCGACACGAAGATGCTGATCATGATGGTTGACTGCGATTGGAATACTTTATGGTTGGACTTATATGACATATACTTTAACTAGAACTAAAACATATTTTAAATATACGCACATTGTATATTAATTTTGTAATAAACTTAAATACAATTGCCCCTTGACATTCGCGGGGGTTACGTTACAAAAAAAAATGTAAACCACGAATGCAAAATACAGCGAATAATTTTTTTCTCTTAAAATCGAACTTTCAAAGCTATAAATTTGGGCTGGGTCTGGAAGATTGGACATTTCTTGTAATTTGTGCTTGTTTAGTTGTTAATTTTTATCTCCTTCTTAGAATTCCCGACTTGTACTCAAAAATTATATATATTGAGGTTACAACGACAATTGTCAGACACATAGCAATTCCTTTTGCAATTAGCTTGACAGTCATCAAACCAATACGAGCCATATATTTACCAAATTCAATCAACTCTGAAAATTCGTTTTTTTGCGCTTTCGAACAACTTTCGGAATTTTTTTTTCTGGGACACGTTTGGGAGAACGTCTTATTGTACGTTTGGGCACTTTGATGACTATTGAAAAATCAGCTGACTTAATAAAAAGAAGAAGTCAGATGTCAGCTTCGTCTAACCATATGAACCTCCATGTATGAAAATTTCAGAGATTATTAGAATTCAACCAATTTAAATGTGTTTAAAAGGTAGACATCAAAATGGTTGAAGAAAACCTATAAATTAATTTTGAGGTTTTTAAGAGAAATTTTTTGCAGTCTCAGATTTTGATTAATGTATCGTCTGAGAATCTCATAAAAAATGATTTTTCGGGAATAATAAAGTAGTACTTCGATGTTTAACTAGAACCCAGAAATAGTTTCAAACATATCTAAATTTGATCATGCGGTTTCTGTGAGAAGTGGTTTTTATAGGTCTGAAACTCGACTTAAACTGGATTTACTCATAACACAACTAACCACGGGTTAAAAATCAAAATTATATACATATTTCTTAAATTTTCACATTGTACTATTGTATATAGCTTAAATTGAAATATTTAAGTAACGTTCTACGTAGAAAACAATACACGAAACTTTGTATGTTTTTACTTCTTTACATTGTTTTTGTTTAATATGGTATGACTTATTATTTTTTTAAATTCCTCAAAATTAAAAACTGATATAGAAAATTAAAATGTGACTTCCATTGGCCTACATTGAATTTTGATTCGCAATAAACACTAATTCTATGAAATATGAATCATAAAAACTTGTTATTATTTAAAATTAATATTTTATAATTCTTATGTATAGTTTTATTGTTTCCTATAAACTTCTGTTATCTCTGTAGTTTTTAAATATACAATAAATACAATTAAATAAATAACCAGTTGCATGTTAAATATTTGTTTCAAATTTTTTCTGTTTGTGTATTACATAACGATTATAAAAATTATTTTGTAATTTATTGAACTGTCCAACATATGGCAGAGGTTTAATTAACCGATTTGAAGCACAAATTAACAAAATAAACTTTGTGCGCTTTATTAATTTTTGGACATACCCGTTGTTTAAGCATTCGAAGTTAATAAACTTACATACTTTTCAATATGATTTGGCGATCAAGATAAACGCCTGAAGATAGGCGATCAAGTTTCGGAATTTCAAAATCGATCGAGCTCGCAATTGATTTTATTAAATGCGCTTCAATTAATAAGTACTTACTTATAGAATTTTTAATTTGATGTCATTGGCTGATACAATATATTCATTGGTAATTTATTTTCGTCTAAGAATTCATAGATGGAATGCATTTAAATGGGAATGAATATATTTATGTTGTAGATGAAAATCAATGACCACGCGAACTATAAAATTAATATATTTCAATTAATAATTCAGAGAAATTTTCGGAAATTTAAGGTTTGAATAATATGCATAATTATGTATGTTTTTTCCAAAAATTAGTTGATATTATTACGTGGAATACAGATTATCGAGGATAAAACGGCGCCAATCACTTAAAATATGCATTATACTGCATAATTTTAAATTTTAATTCAATGAATCATCTATTTGGATTTTCCCAAATAATTTCTAAAATCCAACGATATTATTCCATGTTCGTTTATTTGAATTCTATCAGCCCGAAATTTAACTTGATGAACCAAATCTAATCGCATATCGATAAACATTAAACACCCCGGATATTTCATAACATACATTAGGTCGAAAGCAAGTTGGAGCGACGGTAAATGATAAACGATAAGTGATAAACGATAAAAGCAATGAAAAAATGCATGCATTTGTATGTAGGTTATCACATTAGACTCACTGCTCCCAATATGAACACCTGCATGCAAACGCGTGCTTTTTTTTCGTCGCTTTTAGTATTTATCACTTATCATTTATCGTCGCTCTGAATTGTTTTCCGCTTTTTTCCCATTATAAATGCCGAGTTTTCACCCCTACTTGTATTCGTCTTGTAAAATATTAGTATGGAAAATTTCAAGGTTTCCATTTTCTTAAAATTTACATCTGTTTAGTTTACTTAATAACTCAGTGGAAAAATACGTGATCTAATGTTCTGCTTCAAAGAATGCTACATTGAAATTGTTTTGAATAAATGTGGGATAAAATGAAACATGAAACCAGTACAAGAATGATTTGCCAAAATTCATAAACAATAACAAATTATAGGTAATTTGTACATTTTTTCATATCACTGCAATGGGATAGATGACATGTCATTATTTTCCCAGTTCAAAATTTTTTTTCGACACGTATCGCTAGTTTTATGTATATGGAGCAAAGCTAAGAATAGATACACTTACTAGGTTTTATAGTAGTAGTCCATAGTCCAACGTTTTTCCAATTTTCCGATCCGTTCGGAATAATATTATTTCTCCATCCCTTCAAATTTGTTTTCTAAGAATTCGTCATCATAAGAAACGTGTAATTTTTTCAGATTTGGAAATAGGAAATCGTCGCAGGATGGTAAATCTGGAGAAAAAGGATAGAGCCGTATTTCTTCAAAATGTCGTTGAAACGATCCAATACGTTTGCATAATATGGTTCATTGTTTTTCTCTTTCCAAGAAATTGTGACCATGACATTGTTGGCTGATAAGACCGTCTTGAATTTCTTCGGTGCCGACTCGCGTGGAGATTGTTCGTTGGTCTCCCGTGTATGGTGTCCATATATAATCGATGTAAAAACTCATTGCGATTACGATGGAACATCACGAAACATTCCTTCGAAGTCGTTAAGTTATTACGTTTGTTATCAACTGTGAATACACGCGGGCCTGTGATATTAATTAAAGTCGGTAAGGGTCGGGGCAACAGCTGATCGAGCTAAACTAATGTCTAGTGTATAATCATATTATACGTATTATTTTCATAGCACAAATAATTTATGTAGGTAGTACGAATAATTATGTACAGTACAAAAAAATAATAATCCGGCAGTATATCAAATAATTCGGCATAAAAAAATTATGTAACAATAAATGAAATTATTCGGTGATTCAGAATTAAGTTGGCACTAATCGAATTAGGAGGAATAAGAATCACATATACAATATGAAATTGCATATTCAAATCACGTAAGGCCCACCGAGTGGATCGGTGCAGACACAACTAACTTGCCTGCTTTTTCGCATGTTGGTATATTTTGAGAATAATTTTTTACTGCTCGACAAACAAACCAACAAACAAGTAAACTATGCAAAATTATTAAAATAAAACCGAAGATATCACTTTGCTTGTTCAATTATATTTTATTTCCATTTCTTGCGGGTAGGGTTTCTGGACTCGATTCGACTCGACTCGGACTCGCCGAGTATTTGGGCAATTACTCGAACTCGGAAATCGTCCCAAATACTCGCCGAGTCCGAGTCTTTGAAATTTTAAAATATTTTCAACTGAAATTTATGGTCGTGCCAAGAAAATTAAAAAGAAAATGTATGGTATACTCAAATTAATTTAATTAATTTATTTATTTCAAAAATTTCAAACCGTGCCGTTTACTACACCAAGATAATTCAAGCGCGCGAATTACTTGGTGTAAACGGCAAACTTTCGAATTTTTTCCACTGTTAAAAATGGGTGATAGGCATTTGCATTTTAAAATAGTATTTTGCAAGATAAAACTAGGATTCTTCAAGGTGAAAATAGTTTGACTGTCTTTATTTGAAGGAAAATATCCTATGTTGCAAAAATCCTATATTTACCTTGCAAAATCCTATATTTACCTTGCAAAATCCTATTTTTCAAAGCAGATTCCCACTTTTACAATGCAAATTCAATTCACCCGTTAAGAATTACTATCCCTCCAACAGTCTTACATTTATTGCACCAATCCACATACACATTTTATATATAAGGCATTGTCTTCCATTTTACCTAAATGGTGCGCGAACTAAATGATGCACCAACTAAATAGTGCATGAGCTAAGTGGGTAAATTCAACTTTGAGGTTGTACATTTTTCCCCAAAAACCTGTTACTTCGCACACGCAGATTATGCGGGGAAGACGGTAAAAAAGATAGTAACAACTATATGATCCCGGATGTAAACAAAACCTGTTGCTATTATATTTTACTGTATGGTTTCTTGTACTTTCGAAAGTGAATAAAAATAAAAAATCTGAAAACAATGAAAAAGCTATGTCGGTCTTATTGCACTTTGAAAAGTGCCTGAAGCCATATGGGAAAAGTGCAATAAGACCTACATGACTTCACACACTTTAGGAAGTGCCAATTAAACCACAAGAGAGCCATATAGGGCTTAATGCACTTTGAAAATGCAAGAAGCCATATACGGGAAAAAAGAAGCCATGTAGGTCTTATTGAACTTTTAAACAGTAACAGAGTGAAGACGAGTCTGTGCCCGTCCCGCAGCAATGTGTATATAAAACTAATAAAATTCAAAAACCCAAAAAGAATTTCATTTTTCATTTAGACTCAGACTCGACTCGGTCTCGGCGAGTCTTCTAAAATTTGGACTCGGACTCGCCGAGTCCTGAAACCCCGAGTTTTCAGAAACACTAATTGCGAGCTTTCCCATAGTGATTTAGCATACTTAATTAATCTTGTAATGTGTTACGGAATTTATGCAAATTTTTGCCTCCACAGAAAATTGGTCTAATTGGTAACTAAAATTCTAAACCAATAGGTGTAGCACCAAACGAACAGCAAAATTTATTGAACCTTTGTACACGTATTAAAATTAGATTTGTTGAGTAGATTATCATTTGAAAAAGAAAAGTGTTTGACTTCGCTGATAATAAATATTTGACATTTCAATTGATTTGAAGCTGTGGTTTAAAAATGTTAGACTAATAGAGAGACTGAATTAGACTAGTTTTTATATTCTTATCCACGACAATCGGAGTCCATCTATTGGCCCACAGTAATTTAATTTTTCCTATATTTGATGATTTTCGCAACACATTACAACGACCAATAAAGTATCCTACAGTGATTCAAGACCCAAAACCATAAAACCAGAACCATTGAAAAATACAGTATACAATATACATTTTAACTAAAATTAAAATATAATTTTCAATTCAAATAACTAAATGAACATTATTGAATTTTAATTACATTTTCTATTAGTTAGTACCTGCACTCATATTTATTTATTAAATGGCTTCAAGAAACAAAATTATTCGTATTACAAGGAAATATATCTATAATATTTATTCAAATTTCCCAATTTTTATTGTGTTCAATAACAGAAATTATTAATTCTCTTCATTTTATAAATTAATAATTTTAAAAATTAGTCATACCTACAGTACATATACAGTTGTGCACAAAATTGATGACACAAACCAATATTTTTTGTAAATTTTAAATAAATAAATAATATATACTTACTACTTGTATATAAATTGATATGGCAGTATTCTAATAATAAGAAATTATTAAGTTCCATTTTATTCGGAATAGATAGGATTCCCCTTAACTTCTATTACTGCCTGCAAACGAAGTATGGCATACTGTCGGCCAGTTTTGTAGTCACATTTTCACCAATATTGTTCCATTCTCTCAAGAAAATTTCTTTGAGTGTTTCTTTATTTGTAACTGCTAATTTTCGAGTCCATTTCTTAAGTTCTGACCACAAATGCTCGATTGGAGTAATATCCAGCGATTGTGGGGGTGTGTTTAGACGCTTTGGGGTATTGTAGAGCAGCAATAACTTTACAATTTCAGCCGTATGTTTTGGATCATTGTCTTGCTGAAACCGAAACTCGTTCCGTAACCCCAATTTATTGGCACTGAGGTGAAGATTTCGTTATAAAATATTTATCCATTGTTGTATCTATAACTTCGAGATTACCCACACCGCTAGCTGCCATACACCCCAAACCATGACACTTCCATCTCCATGTTTTACGGTAGGTTCCAAATTATGCGATCCATCTGATCCATAAATGTGATGTTCCATAGGAAAAGGGACCTTATCTTCCAAAACCAAATTTTCAGTAGAGCTAAAAATAAGTATTTGTGCAAATTTTATCGTTTTTCATGTTTAGGTTGATTACACTGCCCACACATGTTCTGAACATTATACAATAGATTTTGAGTCGATTATTTATTAAGTAATGCATAAAAAAAGATATTTTCCCAACATCCACCTCAACAATTGCATATATAATTGTTAATTATGAAACTTTAAACCTCCATATCTCAAAACTTCAAATTTTCATTCTACAATTTCAAAATGCAATAACTAAGCCAATTTTTGGAATTTTCTGGTAATTGAGGTGTCATTTGATTGAGAATAATGTGTAATTTTAGGAAATGCAAAAAACCGGATTTTCGTTCTGGGAAGATAAGGTCCCATTTCCTATGGAACATCACAAATATTAAATTTAATCTTGTCGGTGGAAATAACATTTTTCCAAAAAGCTGGCCCGTGATTAACATACTATTTGGCGAATTGCAAGAGATGGGCTTCGCCATCATATTTCAAATCCCAGCGGTTAAACTATTAATAGCTTCTTTGGCTCTTTATCCATAATACGTTTAATATACACTTCATCTTTATCTGATTATAACTTATTTCGTCCACGCCAACTTAAGTTTACCGCCAATGCTGAAATTTGGTTATATAATAATTGGCATAATAGTTTGAAAATAAAAAGTAATCAGCTGACTGTATGCCGAAGGAAAGTCCAACAGCTGAACAGCTGCTGTTTCAGTAGTGAAAGATACACGCTTTCATCAGCTGACGGTAAAATTTATTTTTACATGTTTATATAAGCAACTAACCTAATCCCCCGCATTTAAGCCAGCTGATCATCATACTCTTTCAATTCTCTACTCTACAACATTATTAATTAATATATAAATTTCCAGCTTTCGCGGGTTTATTTTTATTCATCATCAATTATTAATTTACACGTTTGGGAAACTGCCGAAGCCCAACCCACCGCTACTTTCGCACCTGACGTACCCTACACTCCATTAAAATATCATATAAACCATATACACTAGTGGAAAAAATTTAGGAATCAAATAAAAATTCCAAATTTTTTAAAGTTTTTCAAGTGGCTGTATTTCCCTTAAAAATGGTCGCACTGGAATTTTAAAAAAAGAATTTTATAGCTCAAAGTTTCTAGTTTTGAGATCTTACGATGAAAAAATTTTCAAGGAACGTGTTCCGCTCAATCCTAATGAATACTGAAAGAATTTTTTTTCGAAATTTTTTCGGTTCTTTTTTTTTGGTCTACGAACTTGGAACAAATTTTTCTAACTTAACCACTATATGGATCGGATAACTTGTTTATTCAGCTTAAATTTGCTATTTTAAAAAATTCGATACGACTACTTCTCGCGGAGATATCGAACTTTGAATGGAAAATGATCTTTTTGTCTCTAACGATCAATATCTCAGCAACCGCTGATCGCCCAAGAAAATTAAGGAGAGTTTTGAAATTTTGAATAAATTTCCCACAAAA
>JANTOP010020915.1:0-13194 GCA_027564815.1 Symmerus nobilis | reverse complement strand
GGTCTGTATATTTTTTCCTTTTTGCCGAGGTGATTTATTAGGAGGGTGTTAGGGCTTTAATGAAATTGCAGCACGAGAAAATTAGTTTCAATATTACATATTCCCAGAATATATGATCCAAACCCAGGTAGTATACAATATGAATGAATACATATATTTTAAACAAGGGATTGGATACTATGTTTTAATATTAAATTGGAGTTTTTTTGGGGGGTGGGGGAGACGGAGCCCGTATATTATATATACTGTGGTCGACATATTATTATGACAATTCGAACGAGAAATCCTCACACTTCTATAGGTTAGGCTTATCTCTATCTCTGACAATCGAATAGAAAGACAGCCACTGTTCGTTATTTACATATTACAATCTGCAAAATATAAATATACCATTATTATATCCTTTTCAATACGTGCATAAAGGATAGAATTTAGCTAAACTGTTTATTAGGTTTGGTTGAATAGATGACATGGTGTTCCAATTGATAGAAAAATAAATAGTTCTGTATTATTATTAAACCAGAAACTATTTATTTTGAGGAGTACGGGGAAAGGTTGTTTTAGGAAGTGGTAGAGTAGAATTAATAAGATCAATTTTTTTTTTTGGAACAAGTATCGATCTTACCGAACCATTTTGTTGATGACAATTGTCGGGAACAACTGTATATATTTTAAACTTCGGTTTTCACGTATAACAAATCAGAATGGCATAAGGTATAAGGACTAACTCTTTAGTTTGATCCTCATCCGTAGACTAATTTTTACACGTTGGTTAAATGTAAAACAATGTTCAACGAGCCGAGTAGCTCAAGGGTAGCGATCGCGACTGGCAATCAGTATGACGCTAGTTCAATTCTCGCTTCGGTAATTTTTTTTTTTCGTTAAATTTAAATATAAAATTCATCAAATATATGCTAATTAACACATATCTAATTATCGTGTTTTATGAAAAATTCATGTCTAATTAATTTTACCTACCGCTCGGAAAATTTTAGTTCCCATTGCAGCTTTTGTGAGGATATGGATTTCTGAGAAATACATTTTTAAGAACATTGAGAGTTCATTTGGACCATATGCCTCTGAAATCCATAAAATCCCCGAGTACATCTTAATAGAATAGAAGAAATTTTAAAATTTCATTTGGTCCTGTTCAAGTTAGGAGCAAGTTCTACAATATCTATGTTAATTCGCAGAGGTTTCCGTACTGTTCCGATAGTAGACTTCTGTCCGGTCAATTAATACTAATTTCATAAGTAAATTATTTAGAAAAGTATGTAATTTAAAATTGTCTTAGAATGTCAAAGGGAACAAGAGATCTGAAATTATAATTGAAGTGTGGTTTTTTGTTTCTAACACAAGTCACCGACCTCAACCTCTAAAATTTGGCCGGTCCTTCAAAATTTGTAGTACAAAAAAAATTGTTTTCAACCCAACAAACGTTAAAAGAAAATATCCCGTACGGTTCTTTAAATATGCCTAAATAAGAAATTATTAGGGACGCACTACAAGCTATAAACGTACTACACTCTAACAAAAGATGTTGGAAATTACGCACTGTATGCTAGGCACTTTTGTTACCTAATGTACAGTTTGTAAAAATATATCATTTATGTTGTAAACTTTACTTTCTTTACACCAATCCATAAATTATATAAATTTATTAAATCATACGCAAATAATGTGTAAAAATACAAATCAAAAATATAAATTTGCAACAACTGCGTATTATTGCACAAAACTTGTGTAATAATAAACAATACCGTTGTACTTTTTATTTTACTGCGTAAAAGATGTAAAATTTAACATATTTTGCACGAAATTTTCCGGTAAAACAAAAATATCCCATGACATTTTCCCACAGAATAAAATTAGAACTCAAAAAAATGTCTGATCAAATAAATTTTACTTTTGAAAAAATGTCCAATGGAAATGTCTCTATTAGTTTTCCAAAGGCTCCGTTCCCCCTCCCCGTCACTCTTCGTTCAACTTGGAATTATTTCACCACAAAAAAATTGTTCTATGAACACTATATCTCGACGTTTCCTAGGTCAAAGCCATTCAACAATTTAGCATAAAAACAAGTAAAAATTATCTTTTCCCATAAGAAATGTTCTTCAAATATCTGCTAATAACAACCCCCCCCCCTCCCCTCCCCCTTTCGAAAATTATGTCTTTTGCACGAAATGTTATTAGCAGACAAATACCGGGATTAAGCGCACGCTAAAGCGATTGGTTTAGTTACTTAACCACCATGATAAAGACGATTTACATTTACCTCATTTAAGCTATCAAATCAAAGATTAGTTTCTTAGTTAAAACATAACGAAAGTGTTGATCCGATCCGATCTCGGTACTAATAAGTATAATTTTGACTTATAAGCTAATTTTTAAATTGAGAGCATAAATGAGGTCACTTTTAATCGTCGTTATCATGGTGGTCAAGAGACTGATAAGTGACCAAACTAGTCACTTAAGCGTGCGCTAAATTCCAGTACTGATCTTTAATCGTAAATAATAATTAGTTATAATTAACTAATTTGAAATGGGACTCTCTACAAGCGGAATTCGACCTGTAAAGGTATTTTATAAATATAATGATGAAAAATGAAAAATCGGAATTTATAAAAATTTGACTAGATAATCCGTAAAAATTTCATATTATAAATTAGTCAAAACTCAATATCTCAGGAAATATGAATTTTACAGATTCTGTTCACAGGACATTTTTGTAGAAAATTGTAATTCCTATAAATATGTCGATTACATTTTTCCTGTAACTTTAGTCATTTATTAAATAACAGCAAGGAAACAAACATTTTATACAACAATTAAATTTATTAGTCCGTACGAAGTGTGAGTCAGTTAGTGTGAGTAAGGCTGTTAAGGGAGTCGACTAACGATAATAGCGTCGATAAGAGAGACGAGAAATACAAGCGCATATTTATTTGCTTTTATCGCATGTGTTTATGGTTTTTATTTTGCTTTCTCTTTGGATATATATTAAAACGTAGACGCACAAAAAGAATGAAAAATAAAAACCATAAAAATATGCGATAGAAACAAAGAAATAAGCAAAGAAATATGCGCTTGTATTTCTCGTCTCTCTTATCGACGCTATTATCGTTAGTCGACTCCCCAACATATTCACAGCCTAACAGTTACGCTGCAATAGGCACATTTGTACATTCCATACTAAAATCCATTTTTGAACGAATCGGTAGCATAAATGCTGAAATATAGAAATTTAAAAAAAATTCTAAGTTTGCGTGTATTTTAAATGGGAAATTTTGCGGCGCTATAGAAATGTCCGGAGGCAGACTCGCAAAACTGGCGATTTCTACTTCTAAAAATTATTGCCTGTTTCGATGAACATTTTTTGGCAAATTATAATTTCGCTATATTCTACTAGCGTTTGCTTTGTACACCGCAATAAGCTCCCAAAGCATATTTTAATAGACTTCAGTATAAATTAATTTCATTAATTTGAAGACATTTCTTGGTATACAAAGACACATCAGAAGTCGGGGGGTGATTGCGATGTTGGGCTAACAATAAAATGCACAACTTATTAGGAATTTACCAACAGAATTGTAGGAGTACCTTTTCGAAATAAAATATATCGGGTTTTCTTGCTTATTAGTCGAATAAGTTAGAAAGTAAATAAACTTGAATTTTGCGTTGTCATAAAGTTTCTTACTAAATAAGGAAAACTAAGTTTAGGGCCTGTTTCCCACAGAAAACCTTTGTTTAAAAATTGCAAGCCCTTTTAAAGCAAGCAAGGGAATAATCCAACAATACTGAATTAAAAGAAATAATTGATGACTTTATTAATGAAATCCCTTTCGATATAATGAAAAAGCTTACGTTTCCAAATTTAAAATAAAAAAAATGTTTCTGAAACTTAATCTTAGTATATCTTTTCTTAGCTTTCGTCACTCTTTTAATAGTTAGGATGAGCTTTCTGCGAGAATTCCATACTTCATTAAAATTTAATGAACGAAATAAAAATTCGATTCCAAATTATATAAAATTACATTTTAATTTTAAGCTTTCAATGAGCTTTCGAGATTTTTCAATCTTTTTTGGGGAAATTTGAAATTTTGTTGAACGATCGTTATCTGGCTAGAAAATAAATTTTAAAACGTAAAAAATAAGGGTCGGAAAATAAAGCTTTCTGGGAGCTTTTAAGTTTTCGTAGAGCTTTCGTACGAAAAGTTTAGTTTCGATATTTTTTTATGTTTCGCCAACTAACTTATAAACTTTCTTCTTCATTACATTTTTTTCGATTCGAAGAAAATTATCGGGAAATCCGAATCAAATGTCGCGATGTCCGATATCCAAATTTCTCTGTGCTAGCCGACGAATTTTCGATTTTTCTTAGATAAATTTCAAATTTTGTGGAATATTTAATTTTTGTATTTTTTTTACCTAACTGTCAAAGGAACTGTCTACGTTTTTATATTTTTTTCTGGCCAAAGAAAGAATAGAGCAAACGCATATGATACGTTCCCATATGTTTTGAAACTTCATCAGAGTATAGCTTTTATCTAAAAAGAAGATTTATCGTGAATATTAAAATCTACAATTTATACGTTATCCATTTGAATTTGTAGACAATCAAATAGATAAAGTGTCCTGAAAAAAGGATTAATTAAACCAGACCTTCTCCAGTCTAGTCATATATCCTTTTCTATCTAATATCTATTCGTAGTACGAGTAAGATTTGTATGATACTTTTCATGGTAACTGTCCATATATCTTTATTCAACAATGACTTCTCCCATTATATCCCATTATAGATTTGTCAGATTGTGAAAATGGCATGACAGTTTTCCGGGTTTTTCTTTTAACGCAATTTAATAGAAAGAAAATTGTTATTAAATTCATCGTATGATTATTTATGATACATTTTTCACGGGAAATTGTTAACTTATTTAAATTTTATTCCATGTTCTCAATATATGATTATTATATGACAACACTTGGGGTAAAGCTGGGGCGCTTAAGTTCCAAACCCAAACTTTAATCCGAATATAAATAAATATCCAACAAATAATATTTTCCATAACATTCTCTAAATACAAATTTTCTTTCTTTTTTTCCCAACAAAACTGATATGGTATACCAGAGATATCCTACAAAACCATTATATTTTCTATATCCTTATATCCCCATGTAATACCGGAAATGTTATTTTAGAGAATACGAAAAAAAAATATAACAGAATCGAGATGGAAATATATCCAGGAGGATTGGAGAGGAAAAAAAATATATAAAATAAAATATTATTTGTAGCCACAAGTCCATTTCCGATTCAAGATCTATTTCCGATTTCAAACCTGACTTAGTTTTCAAATCACATTTGTTCCGTTTTTGGGGTGGCGGGGTTTCGGTATATAAATAATACAACAGAGATATCGAGGCCTGTTCTATAAACGGTAAGCCTTAAATATATTTATACCACCCGTCATCATATAGAGCCGGAGCTTGATTGTCACATACATCCTTATATATGATGCAAGGATAACGGACGGCCAAACCAACAAAGAAGTGAGATGATGATTTTTATATAAAAATCCCTCGGTATCTATTTTGCCATACCGGATGTATAAAATGGGCTGGATCTGGATGGTCCATCATATATTTTATCTATATAGATATCCTTTATACATTCGCATATCCTTTCCATATAATAATCCCATAATAATATGAAATAAATCGTTTGTTTAGACATCATTATCATCACATGGAAGATAATTTTTAAATGTATAATGTTTAATCAGCAAAAAAAAAATTGTTGAAATATAATAAAAGGGACGTATAGGAATAGGGATATTTAATAAATGTATATGGAAAATTAATACACGGTGTTTCATTTTTTCCCTCAAATTTCCCGAAGCTCTTTAATAAATCCGAAAAATCCGCAAAAAAGTATTAAAAACGATCTTAAAAACCCTTATTAAGATTTATTATCAATATCCCACACATTGGTTCAAAATGTCATCGCCAAACTTTGAAAAGCTCATAGAAATTTCTTAAAATTTAATATGAATACCTTGCTTGCTCCAATAAATAATAAATTCTCTGAAAATCGTGGATGACCTCTCCAACTATAATTATGACATCGCAAGAACCATATAACCTCTAAAATCGGAATGCTCAGCGCCTAACACGAAGGGTATTTTTAAACCCCCATATAAGAATGAATATAATTAAAATTAACATGGGAATTAGAGAGAAACCGCAAGAAGATCATGAAAGTAAATCATTAAAACAATTTTATAGCTTTTTAATTTTATGGGTTAGAGAGCAAAATACGAATTGATATGAATTAAAAGGAAAAGAATAAAATTACTAAAATAAGTCATTAAAGTGGTCATAAAAATTACTTTTTAATATTTATTTTTACATTAACCAGAAACAAATTCAAAATATTGTTTCTTACCCCTACAATAATTTTACGTGAGCACACCCCTGCTCTAAATATATAAAAGTGTTTGAAATGGAATTTTTAGAGGTTGTACGTGTTAGTAAACGCGGAGAATGTCCGAGTAGACAGCGCAATAAATAGGTGAGTTATGGGAATTATTAACTCAAAAACTATTTGCTCGATTTTATATAGATTTATTTTATTCGAAAGAATACATTGTTGAGGCAACCTGATAAATTTCGTCATTTAAATGAAATTTTTCTTTAAAAATTTCCATAGAAAACTAAAAACTGCGAGAAATTTTTACATTTCGCTTTAAAATTTATAGGTTTTTAAATCTATTTTCTACCCCAATAATTTAACATCATTGAAATTTAAAATTGTATGAAAAGAGCTTTAAGAAACTTCCAAAAGCTTATCCAAAGCTTTTATTTAAAATATAATTTTATACATAATCAAATCGGAATTAATGAATTGAATTGAACTGAATTGAATTGAAGCCAAATTATCATGAAGGCCCTTTCTTGAAAAATTCATCTATCAGCCTGCAATATCTATAAATATCTGCTATAAAATCAATGAGCTTTCGATTTTAAACGCATTTTATGTAACGAAAATTTGAATTTTCGTGAAAGGACCGATATCTGGATAGAAAATAGATTTTAAAACGTTAAAAATTAAGTTCGGAACTTATATCTTTGTTTGCGCGCACAATGGATTGAGAAAGCTTTTAGCGAAAATTTCATACTTTATCTATATTTAATGAATTGAATAAAAATTCGATTCTAAATTATATAAAATGACATTTTAATTTTAAGCTTTCAGTGAGCTTTCGAGATTTTTAAAGCTATATTTTGGAAAAAATTGAATTTTGATTAATGGGCCGTTATCTGGATAGAAAATAGATTTCGCGCTCTTAATAATTTGAATAAGCTTTCCGCAAAAATTTCATAATTCATTTAAATTTAATTAATCCGATAAAATTTTCGATGCCAAATTATATAAAACGACATTTCAATTTTAAGCTTTCAATGAACTTTCGGGATTTTTAAAGCTATATTTTGGAAAAATTTTAAATTTCGTAAAACGATCGTTGTCTAGCTGGAAAATAGATTTTAAACTGTAAAAAATAAAGTTTGAAAAATTAAGCTCTACGGGAGCTTTAAAATGTTTGCTGAGTTTTTGTAAGAAGTGTTTAGTTTTGATATTTTTTTATTTTTCCTCAACTAATTTATGAACTTCCTGCATCATTACATTTATTTGGATACGAAGAAAATGCCCAAATATTAAATTTTTGTATTTTTACCAATTTCCCTATTTTACCAACTGCATTAGGTTCCACTTCCACTTTCTAAGTTCTCTAAATAATCTTAAAGTTATTTAAATTAGTTTGCTCTATGCCAGCTGGGATCTCCGAATTATGAGATCCAATTATAATTTTTAGCAAGGAAAAGGATTTATAAAAGTATAAATCGTCATATTAAAAAAACGTTCTAAAATTCAAATTTCCCAATAATAAAACCAACATAATAAATTAATCTCTATCGACTTAAAGTTTTCCTTATATACTTGTCGAAAATACATAAAACGCCATTTTGTGTAAGGTTTCCTGTCATATATGAATTTTCGTTTTTCCATAAAAAATATAGAAAACCAGAAAAACCGGGAATTTAATTGCCTACCTTCTTATGTATGGCAAAAAAAAAAATCCCAGTACAACAAATCCAAGCATGTGAGGCCCAATTATATGCTTCTCCGAATGGTTGTAGCTATGGAAAAACAATTTTCATCCGTTTATTTATCACACTTGAAACAGGCTTACCCGGCCACTAAAGGTTTGGGTGCTTTTTTGGGGTAAGGTAGGAAATCCCTATTTGAATACAACCAATGCAATGAGCGAATATAACATAAAAGGGTAGCAGGTGCAATAGATTGAATTGGCTGGAAACATTTTTTTTTTTCCAGGGAACATCATTCTTTTAGGGAACTTCTAAATCTATTTTAATTACAAGAAATTATGTTGAAAGAAGGTAAAAAAAAAATTATTCAAAGCAGGGGGGTCATATTATGTGATGAAGCTGTCACATTGATTTTTTGTGTCAGTAGTGGGATCGAATATTAGAAATTCTTCCTAAACGTAATTCTATTTTACGATCTCAAAACTTCTTTTCAATTTATTGTTGAAAATCGAAATAATAAAATGAAAAGAAAATTATGAAAAACAATTCCATCAGTTCATATTTTCCATATTTACGAGTATGTTTCGGAGTTTTCAACATTTTTTTCTTCTATTTACCGGCAAGCAAATTCATGAATTGAAAATTCTTATTATATAAAATTTCCACTCTTAGACCGACTAACGGCAACCCAATTTCCATTCCCATTTTCGCAACAAAATTATCCCCATTTTGGATTCGCATTTCGACTTGCATTTATACATATAAATATTTTCCATTTTATATTAAATGGGATTATAAATGTATATAAATGACAAATATTTCATCTAATTACTAAGTCAACGTTTTATTGATGTGGAGTTGGAGCGGTTGGGAGTCCAACCCTTCCGTTCCTTCACTAGCAATTCATACAATCCCCTCAATATATACCTAATATGGCTGTGCCATTTTAAGATCAGGCGCGATATAGCAACAAACAAACAAAAAAATTCGCATATGAGGACAATTTTCATTTGTTTCCGATTGTATATTCGTAATGATATATTTCTATTCTAGCAATTATATGAACTAAATCCTTATCGTACCTTTTTGGCTTTATCGACCCATACCAAACAACCCCAACCTGATATGAGGTCAGTGGCGTACAGCCTAATACGCAGGAGGCGCAGAGCACACCTTATTGCTGGAAATTGCTAATTCAAATTATTCAAACTAATTTTTTTACATCCAAGTATTTTAAAATCGTTGAAAATGAAGATTTTCTGAAAAAGCTTTAAGAAAGTTCCAAAATCTCTTCCAATACTTCCAATTAATATATTATTTTATTCATTATCAAGTCTATTTTATCTCCCGATAAATAAATTTAAATGAAATCGAAAACATCGAGAAAAAGCTCCGTGGAAAATTAAAATCTCTACAATAGCTTTAATTAGTTGAATTCAATAGAATTGAAGGCAAATTATCATGAAAGCATTTATTGTCCTTGGTCGAAAAATTCATCTGTCGGACTGAAATTTTGCATAAATACGTAATGAGCTTTCAATGAGCTTTCGAGATTTTTGAAGCATTTTTCTTGCGTAAAATTTGAAATTTCGTGAAAGGACCGATATGTGGATAGAAAATAGATTTTAAAACGTAAAATATTCATTCCAAACCTAAAGCTTTCTCTGAGCTTGCAATGTATAGAGCAAGCTTTTAGCGAAAATTTATATTTTATCTATATTTAATGAATAGAATAAAAATTAGACTCCAAATTATACAATATATAATGACATTTTAATTTTAAGCTTTCAATGAGCTTTCGAGATTTTAAAAGCTTTATTTTGGGACAAGTTGAAATTTCATTAAAGCATTATTATATGGATAGAAAATAGATTTTAAAACGTAAAAAATAAGATTCAGAAAATTAAGCTTTTTGGGAGCTTTTAAGTGTCTTCAGAGCTTTTGAACGAAAAGTTTAATTTTGATATTTTTGTATTTTTCCTCAACTAATTTATAAACTTTCTGCATCATTAGATTTTTTTGGATCCGAAGAAAATTATCGGGAAATTCGATATTAAAATTTCTCGGTGCGAGGATTTAAGAATTTTATATTTATGTTAGATAAATTACAACTTTTCCGAAATTTAATTCTTGTATTTATCCCTATCTATCAAAGCAACTTTCTGCCCTTTTACATTTTTATCCGGTCGAAGAATATATTCGGCATACACTCTAATAATAGCCCACGCCACTGTATGAGGTGTATTATTCGATGTAATGAAATTTGGTTAGGGAATTTGATATTTTCATATTATTTCTTCATAAATGTCAAAAACTGCATCAGATGGTTTGTAATATATACGTTCCTTAAACCCAATTCAGAAGGATCATTCTAATAGAATATTATTTTTTTATCAATCAGAAGCACCTGGTGAACCCATCACCAGATAATAGTTATTACTTTTTAATCCGATACTAGAATCGGGGGTATGATTCCAAAAAGGATAAGATGTTATGGTTTGAGAATTTCGCGAAGCGAATAAAAGAAAGATTTTCCCGACCCAACTTGAAAATATAAATAAATTACATGAAATGCCATTGAAAACAGGAACAGACAGGAACTTGTTTCCCATTGTATCCACAATATAATATTCCTTTCAGCATATCCGGTAATAAAATTTCGGGTATATCCTCAGTAAAGGAAATGGTTATTAGCTTATCGCATTGATAGTTCGCTGTTCATATATCCTTAATATCCCGACTGAAAACTTTAATTCAAATCCATGAGAAAAACAACGATTCTTTAAAATATTTCCTGATTGGAAGGATCGAAATATGAAGGAGATGGAAAGAAATTTTACCGTTATCTTAGTAGAAGGGTTACCGATACGATAATTCATGTAAAAAGAAAATCGGTTTTCCGTTTGTTTGGATGGGAGAGCAGAGGGGGAAAAATGATTTCATCACCAATCCTTTTCGAATAAGGAATGAATATTATTATTATTTTTTCTCTTTCGAATTTAAATCACAACCAAAAACCTTATGGTGGCAATAAATTTTCCAAGGATTCGATTGAAAAAAACAAAAAAAAACCATACCAAACCTATCCCAAAGATTTTTCCACCATTTATCTATGAGCTGTCAATAATCCCATCATATAGCATATCTGGTTGAACGGTTGTAAAACAATGAAAAAGGATCCAACCCATTTTCTTGTTGTCTCGTATCATTGGTACTGTGGTGGAAACGGTATTTTTTCTCTCAATATCTGAATTTCTATCGAATTACTATTATTTTCTTCCTACCCCCAGATACACATCCCATCCATGTGAATAATATAGCAATAAAAAGAAAATCTCATAACCGTTATCACTACTCCTACATCGAGAATGTAATTCATATATTATACCCGATGGTGGATACTTTGCATAATATTATAGACATTTGACCCCTTTCCTTTACTCGCAAATTTACGGATTTTGCAAGACAATCACCAGGTTTTTGCAATTTTCTGGTGAATCCGAATCACTGTTTGGGCCCATAAAAATAAAAGTGGAGGGGAAAAGATATCAAAAGACTATCACACCTTTGGGAGTAGTTACCATAAGTATAGTTTTATTTTTAAATGAGGTTAAAATAAAATGTACGGAATTCTATGGGAGCTATATGGTTCCACAGATACCAAATCTAATCGTTTTATGGCGAATGGATTTGATGTGTTCTTTTCCTTTTTCGAATTTCCTTTTCAAATAGATTTCCAGATGATAAAATTTCGGTCAAAAAATACTTACGGCCAGCCCTACCTTCCCTCTCACGAATCAAATCAAATCAAATTAAATCGTATCCTATACATGAAAATCTATCGATGTTGAGATTAAGTCCCCAACCCAACAAGTTGAGATTAACTCTCAATTGTAGCTTTTACTAGTCGTATTTTCTTTCTTAGACAATAGAGTTGTCTATCTAACAGATATCTCAATGTGGATATCTGGATAAAGGCCAGTGAGTAGAGTTTGACTCAAGAATCGGTAGAAGCAGCAAGGAAAAATTATAATAGTCTAAAGAAAGTCGTATAAAATCCAGGAAAACGTTCGAAGATTAGAAAGATTAGAAATCGTTCAAAAGTAGTCTTCTTGCCTTTTTGACTTTTGCACACTTTTTCTTTGCTTCTCCCAAATTTTTAGAAATTCTCCCGCCTCGTTCCACCATTTTCCTACTTTCCCTGATATTCTTACAATATCCTCTTGCCTAACATTGACTATGACTATGAACTCATCTTGATCAATAAATTGGGGTTGAATAAATTAATGAATAAAGAGCGGATATTTCGAGGGTGGTGCTAAACTGAAACTCACAGAGAAATCTTTTTACACGACAACAAAAACCTCTTAATTAAGTCTCGTTGAGAAATACATCTCAGAAAACGACTTACGATCTGTCACGAACATCTAATTGTTCAAATCTTTTTCCGAGAACTATAAGACAATCTATAATCTATACAATTTCAGAGATTTGTTTTAGAAATTTCGAATCAGATAAAATGTCTGCGAGCTGCCTTCCCGATTTATGCTCTTTTCTAGATATTTTACATAAGTGTAATAGACGTTTTATCGTATTGGAATGTCTGTAAGATGTGATCTATAGGATCAGTATTATTGAAGCAGCTGGTACAGTAGCCATTTTGTACGGCGAGGAGGTCAGAAGATTGGTGTGTGTTAGAAATGCTTTTAAATTATCTTTCAAACGAAAACATCTAAAGCTCCTTACATAGTTCTGAAAATATCTGAACATATAGTACAACCTTGCTACCCGATCATATCGGTCAGGTTTATCCGAGTACATTTAACGCTGAGGTCGATCCATAATTTCAAAAGATTTACTTACAAGCAATTATAAAAGGCATAATGGGTATGACGCCCGCTTTGAAGAGCGAGGTTTGCAGGTTCGAGGTTCGAAGCCAGGTGTCGACATTACAAAAAAAAAATAAAAATTATTATTTCAATAATTTGTGATCGTCACAATGATCAAACCTGAAGCCGCGTCATTTCGGATGGTGACGTAAAGCTGGCGGTCCCGTGTATAAGAATATAAGTATTCTTATACAGA
>JANTOP010020893.1:0-13196 GCA_027564815.1 Symmerus nobilis | reverse complement strand
TTCAATTGGCGAAGTTATGGCGTGTTGAATTCTATAGTTCAAAAATGATAGTTTCGAGATAATTGGGGTTAAAGTTTAGCAATATTTTTGACTTTTTTTCATGCCATTAATACACTACTAGAGCGCACTTTTGTGTTTAGTTCATTAAACTTCAATTTTGGTATCCTCCAATCACCAAAATTTTCACAAAAATCACCATTCAACGCACAAATTTTTTGATCTGGATTAAAATATTTTTGGTAAAAAAAATGCTCTTCAATTTCGGTACAAAAATCGGATTCATTGAATTTTTACATTGCGATTTTGCCCGGGATAGAAAAAATAGAATTTGTTAACCAACCGTTAATAATTTTAATTTTATCATTAGAGAATTTCATTCTTTTAATGAATCACTTTTGAAAACTTTTGAAAACTTTTGAAATTTGAAAAAATGTTGAATTTCATTCAAATTATTTCGATTTCTACGGTAAATGTATATTTTCCTCGTTACCCCCCGATATTTCCAAAACCATTAGTTTCTCACGAAGTGTTTATTTAATGAAATTCATCCCTTAACCTTACAGGATCATTTCCTTGTAATCAGATTCTGCCGACCCCAAAAAATTTGTTTTTTTTAATCTTACCTAGAAACGGATGGACTAAATAGAGACAAATGGCTAAGAATCTGTTCTGAATGTCATACTTACATACGTGACAAAACATGGATAATTTCGGACTTTAGTTAATTCTTATTGATTTAAATTATCCAGAAAACGCTTCTTTAAAAATTACGATGATAAGAGTTATCGTTCAGAAAGTTCATAGTGTTTGAGTAATTCCCAAAATGTACTTAATTTCTCATATTTTTAGATAAAAAAAAATTCGATGAAGATCTGTCAATGTACCGAAATTTTGTTGCCATTTTGTAGCCAACAAATTATCAAAATCGGCAACATGAGGAGCACGTTTAAAATTTCTTAAATAAATAAAGAAATAAATAAATAAAAATATATAAAAACAAGATATCGACAAAGTGTTGAAATTTTTCAAAAAAAGCTTACTGAAAGTTTTTTTATTTAAACTACATATTTTTTAATCTGTTTTTACTTTCTTCATTAAATTTGACATTTTCCTTCAAAAGCTCGGTTAAATCCTAAAAGCTTAATAAAAGCTTTCGATTCTAGATATAATTCTATACGTTTTGAATTTTATTTTCCATCCAAACAACTTTTTGATTTTTTTCTATCAACAGCTTTCTAAACAATAGAAAGCTCTTAATTAAAATTAATGTTGGTATTTTTGAAATCTTTTTCTATACGATTAATTAAATCTGAGTCAAATTTGAAATTTTCCTTGAAAAGCTCGGCGAGAACTTAAAAGCTCAAGGAAAGTTTAAAGTTTTAAAAATCATTTTCTAAATAAATTTCGTTTTTCCTAATCCAACCAATTATGTATATTTTTATTATATATATTAAGAATAAATGACTCTCATGCGATAAACGTCTTCCCCAATTTTCCCATTTTCCGATTTTCCATAGATCTGATATTACAAGATAGGGCATATTAATAAATTTATTGATGCTTTTTTAGCAGACCTCAAAAAAAGCATGGTTCAGTGGCAGTAGATAATATTTGGAATATAGGTACAAATAGGCCGATAAATTTATAGAGAATATTTTAAAATTCCTTAGTAATGACGAAACCAAGGGAACAGATTATAAAAAAGTAATAAAATGTATGAAGAAAAACTGGCATCAATTTTCAAATGAATTTTGTATGGAGATATTTAATAGAACGTATCTTGTCTGTTTTATCTAAGCGATTTTACACATATTTTTCTGTGAACATCATTCGAAAATTTGAAATTAATGACTTTTAAATCCGCGGTAAAGTCAAGAAACCTCATGAGTATAAATGTATCTTCCATATCTTCCATGGACGTTTTATAGCCATATCCTTTCTTTATCTAATACAACAAGCCCCCCTCATATGTTTCGAGATATAAAATTTAAAAACAGCCCTATATGAATGGGTTAAGGAAATTATTGCTAAATGATAATCGATACCTTGTTTCTACAGTAGACTTTGAAATGGGATAAAAACGGTGTTGTATCTAATGTTACGACATTTCCGTTATAATTTGCAATAAATTTTCATCTCAAATGTCCCATGTTAAAAGCAACGAGATTTTACACACGAATTGGAAATTATAAAGTAACATTCAGGTATTAGTAGGGAAAAAATGTAATAATTGATGGTATAGTTATCAGTTAAGAGGGTTTGGTATAATACAGTACAACGATACTAAACTATGACTATGTTAATACATAAAAATGCATGTAAATTTATAAAGGTGACGTAAAGTCGAATAAACTTTTGTTCTGCTTCCAGGGAAAAAATTTATTAACTTTGAAAAATCAGAGACCATACTGCCATTTGAATGGGTTAGAAAAAAATCAGACTTTTCTATTCAAGTGAATAATAGAATAGTCGACTTTTGTATAAAAAAAGACATCAGGTAATACATAAATGTGTCACTAACATGTTTCTATATAATAAAATGATGCATTATAAATCGTATCTACTAACGCCAACTCTACAAATAATCGTACCAAACTCGAGTTCGACGCTAGTTGGCATACCGAACGACGATATGGAAATTGAAAGCTTATGGTTATGGTAATGTTGCCTGGTTCTGGGAAAGGAAAAGCTGTACCTATTACACATAATATATATGTTTTCAGATAACAGGAAAATATTTTATGTGTAAAACAGTCAATGACAATATGGATTGTTATTTTCCTCCGATTATTTCGCCTCCGTTATTTTATTTACAAACAAAACGAATATATATATACATATACATATATATGTCTATATATTTTTAAAATGTTGTCATATAAAATAGCTTTGTTTGGTTGTTGCCTTTTGTTGGCTGTGATTTGTTTAACAGTTTGCAACATATCGGGTTGGTTCACTATTAGTAGAAGGTATAGAGAGGATATCAGATATCCAAGATAGAAGAGGAATCCATTTTTATCTTTTTTTATTATGGTAACATGTTATCAATATTTTATACAATTCAAACAATAGGAACGGATTTCAAGGGGTTGCTGTAATAAATTATATTTAACTTTAAGAGAATGTGGAGGATATTAAACACAAATCAAATAATTTTATTTTTATAAATATTTATTGTACAATTTATTAAATTATATTAAATAAAAAAATAAAAAAATCTCATGGGAAATTTTATTTCAAAATTTCGCAAATCTCTAAAATTTCGAAGTACATTAAATACATCTGTATCTTTATCAAATATTCACACCATTGCCAATATTTAAAAGAAAATCCATCCAAAAGCCAAATTCAATAAAAATCTCATATTTATCACCTTGAAAATAAGGTTTCATCCACATATAGACAGCATCCCAATATTCAAAATCCTACATCTTTTAGTATTCATACTAACTTAATATATATAGATTATATAGAAATATCTTGTCTAAATAAAGTAGTACAAAATGACTAAGCAATGACAATAAATTTATAGGATTTTTTTATTTATATACGAACGTACGTACGTGCTTACTAAAGAATGGTTTACTTAAAATCCTACTTTATAAATATCAATAGAAAGGAGAATGTATAATATCCCGAATTTAGAGAAAAAAGACAGAAAACCATACTAATCTATGTATTCTAAGGATTTATTTTTCCTTGCGATGAATATTGATATTGGTAAATATTATGGTTATGTCTGATGATATTCAATAAATTCGAGAAATAATCGATTTTGAATTAACCTTTTATCATATTTTTTTCCGACGATAAACAGACCATAATAAATATCAAGTCGTCGTTGAAATATTTTAATAGTTAATTTAATCGAAATAAAATTTAGTAAATATAGTAATCTTATGTTGAATGAATGAATATTATCATTAATCTAACAAAAACTTTCGTTAATGCATATTTAATGAATGTCTTGATTAATATCACGAAATATCTGTTATAAAACTTATTAATATTCTCAATATCATAATTATTTCATTTTATTAGTTGGGAAAATTCGGAAAAGTTCGAAATATCGGTGGAAAATTTAAGAAAATGTTCAGGAATGCTGGGGAACTGTTGTGCTCGAAATGGTCTGTAGAAATCAAAAAACAGCTAATTTTAAGATAATTTTAAGAGAAATTGTAGAAAATTATACAAAAATTAAAGGAAACTCAGAAATGATAATGACAAAATTATAATCGGTAGAGAATCAGTAGAAGTTTGAGAAAAGATGAAAGAAATTGGTATGGTATTGTTGAAATATTCAATTTCTATGAAATTTTCGTCGTCTTAAAATCTACAAAAAATCATAAATTTGAATACAATTTTGATTGCATTGAGAACCGATCTAACCAAATACAGAATATTCCAAAAATTTTCTTTTGAATGGATAAAAGTAATAATGGAGAATTGTTTGGAAATAAATAATGAACAAATTGATGTCTCGAAATTTGAAAAAACATCATCCCCCGAATTTTGGTGGAATGTAATCAATTATTCGAATTTGTTTTAAAAAATTCATAACTTCTCCGAAAATTTAAAATTTCCAAATTTCAATTAGAATTTACTTAGGGGATGGCATACTAGAGTCAGTGATATATAGACCTTAAGAGATCATCTAACAAGTTTTATTTTTAACATTACTTCAAAAATCTATGTATAACAAATCTTATAACTTTGGGGAGTTTTCTCGACCAAATAAGATTTTTTTTTAAAATCATCGATTTCCGAATTTTATTCTGGAATCGGAAAATTTTATTATGCAAAATTAAATCTAAGGGTATAGTGAGAAAATCGTAAAACAAACTTTTTCCAAAAATTAACCCCCAGATTTTATAGGGGTTGATATAAAAATACCCTGGGAAAGTGGGAAACAATTGTTATAATTTTCCGGAAAATTTAAAATTTGAATATTTTTAAATTAATTTAAATAGACGATTACTTATAAACAATGAATTCGATATTTTTCTAAAATTTTTCCAAAATTACTATTAATATAATGACGTCAAAATATTTTTAAACAATTAAGAAAAAGATTTTGTTAAGAAATTTCATTAAAACTCAAAGGTTTGAGAAGGAGAAAAATAGATCCCTTTTTTCCATTAAAAATCGACCCAAAACCTTCGATTTTATAGTTTTCATGACAGTTTTCCGATAAATTTAAATTAAATCGAAAGATCGGAATATCCGAAATAGAACTTAAGGGTGCAGTGAGGAAATTTGAAAACAAACTTCTTCAAAAAATTTACCCCCTGATTTTATAAGAGTCGCAAAACATTTCTCTTTAAAATTGAAATTAGCAAACCTATTCTAAATAACTTTCAAAGAGATTTTGTTTTTGAAAATTAAATAAAAAAATTCCTTTTCTTATCAAAAATCTACGCAAACCATCGACTTTCCTGACAATCTCGCGAGAAACTTAATTTACTGGCCCTGATTTTATGGCGGTCGATATATGAGGTAAATCAGGTTATAATTTAACGGTTAACAACTTATCTCGAGTTTGCATTACTTTTTCTTCGGAAAATGGAAAGCTAATAACGCAGAATTATTCAGAAGTGAATAAAGAACAATTAATAAATAGCCACTTTTCAAAGAAATATCTATAATTTCATGGGAACTTTAAAATTTCGAAATTTCAATCTAATCCATTTAGGGAATAGCTTAGTAAAGTTAATGATATAGTTATAGACTTGTTAGGGTTAACTCACAAGTTATATTCTTAAAATTAAATTTCAGGCAATTGACATGTTTTTAGCAAAATCTAAGATTTTGCTTATAATTTCCATTATTCTTTGGACCGTTCCGAATAAATACAGAATTTTCCAAAAATTTCCTTCCGAACGTGGAAAATTTAATTACCCAGAATTGTTTCCAAATGAAAAATGAACAAACTCGTTTCTCAAAATTTCTACAAAATTAACGACTAAATTTTGGTGGGGGTTTCCGTACAGCAATCAATAATTGAGATTTATTTAGGAGAAATCATCTGTCTCTGTTAACTGTCTAAATTTATTCTTTTTCCTTTTAATTTACTAAGATCTCCTAAGAGAGTTTCACAATCATTTTACCCAAAATAAAATTCCAAACAATTATTTCTTAAGAGTATCAGATCATCTTTCCTTTTCCATTTACCAACTTTATCAGACATTTGCTTACATTTATACTTACTTTCAGAATTTTTATTAAATTTTCACAAATTTACCTCAATTTCCCAAGAAAATTTTCTAGGGAAACCCTAATGAATAAATTGCCTTTTAGTTGGCTGCAAAAAATTTTATGAACATCTATTCAACGTCTAAACGATTCTATTAAATGTTCAATTAAAAACTTTTTATATACTTTTCAATTAACTTTTTAAATTATTTATAAAATCTATATACGTAAATATCTAATAAATTGAGAAGGAATATATGTAGGTTGGAACTTTAATTATTTAATTGAATACATACATATCTCGTGTCATAAAGGATACGATATAAATTTTATTTTGTGATCTTTAACCACAATTTAGCGTGGTTAATTATTAAAAGAATTCATTATGCAGAATTATGGTTACTTCTAAGTGATTTTAATCCTAGTCTATATCCCTAACCAGCTGACTTCCAAAAATGATTAAGTACACACGTAGAAGACATCTAATTTAATAAGTTTATAGATTGCTTACGACTAACGATAAGTACGTATAGTTAAACCCTAACTAACGACTGTAGATAACAGAGCGGATGAATCTAGATATACCTGTACAGAAATCTGTGTATCGTGTATCATCTGTTCGCCTATATTTCCTATCATATACATAATTCAGTGTTATGGATTTGTTGTTATTTTTGCATGGAAAACTAGAAGAACTTGTAAAGAAAATAATATCGAACGGAAAACATTAAAACTTTCCCAACCCAACTCTGCACCTATCTCCTGTAAGTTGAATATCCCCAAACCATTAAAAGCTCTGTCCGATTTATACTTTTCATATAGGTCAGATATACGGTTCGGTTACGTATTAAATTTTTTTTTCCTAGAGATATCCTCTAAATGGTCAGGGTGGGCATGTAATACATTTTCTATAAAATAAATCTTTTCAGGACACCTTTTCATGTCCACACTATATCCCTTCACCACATTTTAATATATGACCATGTGGTTTTATTACTCGTACGAAATATACGAAACAGGAGCAGGTATGGTATTGTAATAAGTTTTATTATCGAACGAGAAAGTTGGTTCGGTCGGTTAAGGACATTGATTAGTGTTCCAGAAATTGGATAATCAGTGGGATACCGAAACTCTATTAAATATTGTGGAAGAGTTTTTTTTTTTTTTTTAAATCCGTCCGAGAAGTCATGTACCTCGGAAAGTTTGTCTATTTTTCATCCATGTATCTTCCTAATTAGTATTGTCTAGGATTACCAGTCTTAGTTATATGAATGGGATTACATATCCTTTTCTAATAGTCTATACGAAGAACTTACACAATGACTATGTAAGCAAGTAGTCTGGGGTATGATGATATTATAGTAAATTTAATTCGATTTATTTCTAGGGAAAAGCAGACTAGATAGTCGAAAATTCAATTCCATGGATATAATATAAAATATACCATTAATACAAAACCTTATCGCATTTTTTCCTTTCAATACATTTTTTTTATCATTAAATTGGTTTGGAAACTAAATCGAAAGGTGGATTTTTTCACCTGCTAGAAGCGGATAGTTGATTTCGGACTATCCCAGATGATCCAATTAATCTGGACTCAGTTTCTTTATTTTCTGAATTTTATTGAGAAAATGAACAGTTCTCCCTCTGGGTCGTATGTAGGATATTTTTATTGGATTATGTATGGAATGAAGTACTCAGAGAAAACTTTTCAGCCAAATTGAACGGAATTTTTTTAATTAAAATTGAATTTTAAAATTATGAGAAAAGAAACAGCCATAAAATTCATTGTTGAATGTAAAAGAAAATATAACATTTTCCCAAGGTCACAACTATTGTAGATGAAAAAATTTGTTTTCCCAATATCCTGAATTTACTTTTTTGTTTGGCTAACAATATGTGTATTCAGGAAAAAAAACTTTCAGCCAAATCGAACGATATTTTTTTAATAAAGAAGTAATTTCAAAAGTATCGGCCGAAGAAACAGCCAGAAAAATCTATTGGTAACTGTATAAGAAAATGAACAATTTTTTTAAGCTCACAACTAGCTCGAACAATTTTTTTTAATCAAAATCCTGAAATTAGTTTTAAGTTTCGCTCCTAAAGTGGGTAAGATAAAAATTCCAGTACCTACTCTTCCTTCAGAAATAGCGGAGTTCCCAATAATTTAGATGGGGTTTTCAATCTCCTATAGGATTAAAATTTAATATGAATTTATTTTGGGTCATTAAATATTATGAATAGTAATTTCTTGAAAAAAAAATTTCTTCTAAGAATTACTTAGAAATCTTGAGCAAACATCGATAAAATTTATTTTTTTTTCAATGCGATTTTTGACGAGTTTTTAAAAATATAAATTCTGAGGAACACCCTATCCCTAAGATATTAGTAGATCATTCAAATCATCCTTTATTTGAAGCAGCTTCGCAATATTAAAATATAACATTTTTCGGAAAATTTTAATTACTTTTATGAAAAATTACCATTTTCCTGTTGTTTTTTTATATATCGACCCGTAAAAAATCAGAGGGTACATTTTTTGAAAATGTTTGTTTTAACAATTTCTTATCCTAGGTTCAATTTCACTTAATCAGATTTCCGATCCCCTAATTCAATATAATTTCCAATTTCTCTAATACCCATATGCTGATACTCTATAGAGGACCATGCATTCTAGGACAGTATGATTTCATATATTTCATATATTTCCGTAAAGAATTAAAAATATTAGGAATGACTTCCTGGAGCTAGCTACATAAAAATCTTCAAGGATTATCTAACCAGTTTAATTTTTTTTTTTTAAATTACGTCAGACGAAATTGAGCGTCAGACAAAATTGCGAGAAACATATCAGGGAAATCGGGGATCGGGGAAAAGGCTCGCGTTTAATACCTGATGATCATTTGCAAAATTAAGAGTTAGGAACATTTTGAGTTTCGGTACAGTTTAATTATTTTAATGGAAAATCGGTTTCAATACGTACAAAATTGTATCTCAAACTCAAAGTTTTCATTAAGCTTTTAAACATTTGTGGAGCTTTCGTAAGAAAATTTCAGATTTTAAACTTTTATTTATTGGGATATAAATCAGATTTGAAAATGTATACAATTTTATTCAAAATTTAAAGCCTATCGAGCTTTCGTTGGAAAATTTTAGATTTAATTTTAATTGAATTTATTCGGATAAAAATTAGATTTAAAAACGTATAAAATTGTATTCAAAACTTAAAGCTTTCGTTAAGTTCGTAAGAGTATGCGAAGCTTTTGTCGTAAGATTTTGAGTTTCGTTGGGTTTAAATTATTTTGATGGAAAGTAGGTTTGAATACGAATAAAATTGCATCCAGAAATGTAAGCTTTCTTTAGGCATTAAATGCTTTTATAGAGCTTTTGTCCGAACTTTTCAGATTTAATTAAAATTTAATTATTCGAATTAAATTTAGTTTTCATAAACGTGTAAAATGTTATTCAAAACTTAAAGTTCTCGTACAGATTTTTTAGAGTCTCTGGACAAAGGTTACGAATTCCATTTCCAACTGTTTCTAGACCAATTATTATCTATTTGATCCTATCGAGATGGATGTACTCTTGATTCCTAGAAATTCCTTAACTTCCCTCTATCGATTGCAGGGAGCTTTATGGACATTTGGCACATGCCTCTCATTCTGTTCTTTTTTAGTTACACGTCGTAAATTCACGCCCGATTTCACTTATCTCGCCCCATACCTCATCATCTCGTTATCCAAGTAAGTATACTTAAATTTAAATTAATAATCGCGATAAGGGATATGTATGTATGTGGCATACATTATTCATATTATATGTATCGCTGCGTCCAACCATAATTATATCAATTCAATTTGATACTTTTCCTAACTTTGAGGAATAAAAATGAATAGAGAAACGTTCATACATACTCGGTATAATGGAAGTTAACATACTTAACGTTGAACGTACCCGTATGATATGTAACTCACATCATAGCTGAGATTTTAATTTTATGATAAGGATATTTTAATTAAAATTCCTAAGATATTTTTTCTTGCGGGAGGGATAAAATACCCGCGTTTCTACCAAATTTAAATAATTGGATCTGGGGGTGGGTCTGGTAAGAAGGTATTAAGGATTTGGGAAAAGTGTTATACAAAGAAAATGTTCTTTCAATTGGAATCTACTTGCAAGAGAAGCAAAAATTTTGGTTTTCTTTTGGGATGGGATGTACGCTTAAAATCTCATTATTATCGACACTTCTTTGTACTTAAAGAACCGGAAGGAAAAAAATTGAAACTCTTAAAATATCTCCCCTGTACCAATATAGGTCACATACACGACCATAGTGAAAACGGTTCGAAATTTCAGAAAATCGATAATATCTTAACTTTAGACGGGAGATGGTGGGATATATATAAGAAGGTAGAAATTATCTTAAAATTTTCTTTTTTATATTTCATATCAAGAGGTTTTTAAACCATTATTCGATTTTATAAGTCCCCAAACCTACCGAGTATAAATTTGTATTGAACAATTTGGTTACATCAATTCGTTATCCTCATATCAGAAATCGGAAGAGAAAAGTCGGGAAAAATCAGTCTTTTCTATCAATCGATTTTCACTATCCGATTGCTATCTTCTCTGGTTTAGAATAGAAAATTGAAAAATATTTCCCAACAACAATTCAATTCAGATTGGCCTTATTTGATTAGGTAAACGGATGGTTCCCACCACGTATTAGTATATTTTTGAAGTATTTTCATCCAAATTTTTAATCGAATAGAAATTTATATAGTTTCCATTCGGACCAATTTTTGGAAATTTATCTTAACGCCGAGAATTCGATTTTCTTTTAAGAGGACGGTTAATAAATATAAAAAAGGATATCCTCGATTTTTTTTTATATTTTCTTTCTGTAAAGCTTTCCCTGCCGCCAATCTCTGATTCTGTTTATTTTATGTTCATTTCGTCTCAAAATATATTTATTTTTTTTTCTTTGAAGGATCCCAATCCCAATCCCAATCCCAATCCCAATACATACTACCTTTCCGAGGTCACATCTTCTAAATATCAAAAATGTTATAAATAAATAATAAATATAGATGACGATTCCTACCTTTTCCTCTATTTTTACAGTAATAATTTAAAATTTAAAATTGGGCTTCATTTGATATGAATGGGAAAATTGGATCAGAAGTAAGGTTGCTAACCGTCCGGCTTTTCTATCTATATCCGATACTATCATTTAAATATCCAAGAGAAATGGTTTCCCTAATCAGAAGTTTGAGGATAATCACGTCCCGAATGTATAAACTATGTAGAAGAGAACCAAGATAAATAAAATTGAATAGTTAATATTTTCTTGGTTTTGGGTTTGGGTTTGATTTGGTTAAGAATTCATTGATTTCCTCCCCCATTTCCCAGTTTTACGGATTGCCTTCGGGAATTAAAGTAATATACCTGTATCTTTTGGATCATTGTTGCTGTAGATTCATGTATTTATTGACAAGGAAAATACTGTTGGAAAATTTATCGTAAATTGCGCTTGGGGAGGGATTTTGTTTACCAAGAAACGTTGTCTAATAAGATAATTCGAATATCTGATTTATGCTATCATTACTCTTAAAATATAATGGCCAGTAGCCGTGATTTTATTGTATGCCAGAGCCATCACTCAGATCATCAGACGACATAAACCTATTTTACACTAGAACTGCAATAAATCCCCGCCTCAGTTTTCTACGATGGACCCAAATAGTCCATTTCGAGAATTGGATATTTTTAATATATTCCAGAAAATGTTGACCGTTTTTCAAAAAATTGTAATTATTCGTAGGGTACCCTGTATAGAAGCTACTAAAATCAGGGGGTTGATTTTTGGAAAAAATCTTTTCTGCATTTTTCTCATCGAACCTTTAGGTTTTATTTCCCATGACCAGATTTTCCCTAATAAAATTTCCCGGAATTAAAAATTGTCCACAAAACACAGACAAATCTTATAAAATCGTGAGATTAAATTTGGAACGAAAAGGAAATTTCGAAACCGTTATTTTTTTCGAAGAAATTTTCTTCATAAAAAGTGTTCGCTAATTATTTAGAAGCGTTTTCCCATCATTGTTAGTAAAAAAAAATTTCTCAAAAATTTTTAAGAAATATTCATTCAAAAATTTAGTTTTTTTATTGAATTTTTTACCAGTCAATTTTCAAGGGGATTATAAAAATATATGTTGTGAGGGAGCTCCTACACTTTTGGGTGTTGATAGATCACCTTGGTTATTCCCTATTTGATTCAACTTCGGAATTTTTAAATTTTAAATTTTCCGGGAAATAATAACTGTTTTCCTGAGAAATCACCGTTTTCTTATCTTTATATGGTTTTCTGACCCCCCATAAAATCAGGGGGTTGTTTTTAAAAAAAGTTTCTTCCACAATTTCCTCACTGGAAGTTTAAGTTTATTTTCCCATAATCAGATCTATCGATTTCCTAAGAAAATTTTCCAGAATTTGAAGTTATCTAAAAAAAGCTGTCAATTTTCTAAAATCGTCATTGTCAGAACAATTTTCTAAAATCGAATGATTTGGATTGGTAAAAAAGAAAAAAAATCAAAATGGTAAATTTTCTCAAAAAGTGTCTTATTGAAACCTTTTCGCTAATTGCATAGAAGCAATTTATCATCATTAGATTAAAAAAATTTGAGGTCACAACCGCACCATATGTCTTCTTAGTTGTTATCCTCCCATTTTAATTGCCAGACTTAACCTCTATGGTTCAGTATTTTAAGGTCACGTTTCCCATAAAGCACTTAGGCCCAGGCCGGTGACCCGTAAATTCTTGGGGTCCAAATTATGATATTTAATAATTGCTTGCAAGATTAGAAGTTAAATGCGTTAGCTCAAGGGCCGGCAACCTACCACGGAGTGACCCATTTGATAATTTCAAGTAGAGATGCAAAGTTTAGTTACTTTTCGGATCCGAGTACTCGGATCCGTTTAACTATAAGTACTCGTTACATTGT
>JANTOP010020892.1:0-29005 GCA_027564815.1 Symmerus nobilis | reverse complement strand
ATTAAACGTTGGTATTTATTACTCAAGAGCATACTCTTAAATTGGTTTTTCGATATTCCCTGGCCTATCATTAACATGAATAGAAAATTTACTTTAAAAAACTTGCTACCAATTTCCTTGCCACTCTACCTTTTATTGACATTTTCAAATCTCTAGTCAACTTTTCCGAATTTTACCCAAGCTTTCCGACCCTTTGTTGAATCTTCCCTACAATTGACCAGACTTTTCCAGATCTTTCCCATTATATTTTCACTTCCTAGCTTCTTTGGTAGCAAATTCGCAAATATTTGGAAGGTGCTAGATTTAAGGACGCGAAATTTAAAAATAGTAATTAGGCCAATCGCCTATTTCCGCCTGCACCTTAATGCAGCCCTGTACAGATCAGATTGAGAGGTGCTTTTGGCTTTTGTATCATCCATAAATTGAAGTCGAGAAGAAATTATTGTATTGCTATTTACAGGGCCGAATTTAGCCCTTGGTAGGCCCGCGGCGAATATTTATCGGAGACGGCCACCTCGCCAAAGTTTTAAATATTACTGCTCTTTTTCGCTCTTTGCACGGAGAATTTTTCGATGAGAAACTCAGTTTATAGATTAAGAACTCTCCTGAGGCTCTTTTCTACTTATCACAATTAAATTCTAAACTAAAATAAAATCTACTGGGGTCACACTGGCTAGACCTGGAAAAGTGATAATGTTTAAAATCTAATTTTAATTCCTTCCTGCTCAGGTTGGTGGGCTACCGGTCATGAGGTAACCAATCACAGTTCCGTTATCCATGAATACTACGCCCGTGAATGTAATAATCCGGTTCATTTAACCGTTGATACATCACTCCAAGGTTCCCGAATGGGCTTAAAGGCTTACGTATGCGTTACATTAGGTGTACCGGGCGGTAAAACCGGTTGCATGTTTACACCAATCAACTGTGAAGTGACGTGTTACGAACCGGAGGTAATCACATAATTTAAATTAAATTAAAATCGATTGACAAACAATTTCTAAATTATATTTCAGGTCGTCGGTTTACAATTGTGCCAGAAAACAATTGTCCCGAATCCGAATCGTCCAAAAACTGTATCGCCAATGTTAGATTTGGCACAGGTGGCCGAAGCCTCAACAAAATTGTACGGTCTATTGGAACAGGTCCAACAATACGTTGAAGATGTTTTGAATGGGAAACAACAACCGGACAATGCTGTCGGACGTTCATTATTAGATCTAATCTATTCCGTTCCACACATGTCACCGGATCAATTTGCTCAAATGTTTAATTCAAATATTAAAGATTTGTTGATGGTGGTCACATTGTCCCAATTGATTAAAACCCAATTACAATTGAATGAGAAATTAACTCTACTAACAGCTAATTGAAAATCGAATTTGTAAAATCAATTAAATTTGTGGCAAAATAAAAAGGAATACAAAATTTGAAATTTTATTTTTTATTTTATTTAACAACTAAATAGCGAGTAACAATTAATTTTCTCATAAAAAGAAATGTTGTAACATAATTTATAGTAAAGATTTTATTTTAACCACAATAAATAGCCGCAAAATAGATTTTTATATTTTTAATTTATATTTAATAGTTTTTTTTTTCATTATAAAATAGTTATAAATAATTTGATTGCTTCCCGATGCTATTTATTTTATTTATATATTTTTTTAATATCTTTGGGATTTCATTATCCATTAGGAATCCATTTGGTCTCCCCAGAGACCGATTTTTATATATTTTTTTTAATGATTTAGTTCGATAAATTAATTAATAATGAGATTCAAATAGTTACAAAAAGAGTTAAATAAAGTTAAAATTAAACAGAGAGCAGCCTCTGTTGGTTAATAAAATTTTGATCGAATATTTTTGTTCGTATATCGACTCCCATAAGAAAACAAAAAGACGTAACTCCTATACTATTTAATAAGAGTTACGGAATTTGGTTATCATACGGAAGATCACAATTCATAGTATCATTCAAATAGAAAGTCGAAATGATAAGTCTCAACTGCGTTGAGAACTTCAAATATACTAGCTAGAAGTCCTTGTCGTTGAGAAAGAGTTCCCGTTAGAAATAGTCACCGATGAGTAATGGATGAATTATGGATAACCTGTTACAATCCATGATTTTTAAATACAAAATATCAATGACCATTTCCTCAAATGTGAGAAGAGTAAACGATATCACTTACTGATTTAAGAGGATTTTTTCTTATGCTTCTCTATTTCTCTTATACCCTAGTTTGTGCCCAATTCCAAAAAAAAATTAAATTTCATTATAACATAGAGAGAAGCTTAATCTTCCTTGATTAAAAACCCGATAAAATCTGAAATGCTTCACTTTTGTGTAAAACAGTAAAGCTTTCAGATTTTTAGAATTATGATTGCAATTTTAATGGGCTGATCGGTGACTTTTTCAAAGGGTATGTCTGATAGGTTTCGAGAAAGAAGAGCAGGCAGGAACAGTTAGTAAAAAGGTTAAGAAAAAGGTCAAAAAGACGATAAGCAACTGGGAAAAGTCAAAGGATATATCGGGAAAAAGTCGGATAAATTCCATAATTTAAGAAAAAAAGTTCAAAAAAATCGGAAAAAGTCGGAAAAAATCAAAATAAGTCAGGGAAATTATAGGAAAATAATTTTTAAATAAAAAGGAAGTGTAGATTCGAGAAATGTGGGTAAAAGATTAGTCAAATCAGAAACGGTCGGGAAGAGATCGAAAAATTTGGAAAAGTTGAGACAAATCTAGAGAATGGAGCGAAGTTCGAAAATGTCTTAGATACGAGACTTGGTATAATTTCGAAAATGCCGAAATTTTCACGTTTTCTCGACGTGTTCCGGAAATTTAATTCCGACTTCTACCAGACTTTTTTTAAGTCTGACTTCCTATGCTTTAAAATGGTTTTTCCAAATTTTACGACCTTCTCAAAATTGCCGATCTTTTCCAGACTTATTTTGTTCTCTCTCTCTCTCTCTCTCTTTCGATATTTTTTAGAAAAGATATTGACTTGATCTCTTTTTTTTTCCAATTTTCCCGAAATATTTAAATCTTCCACTAATTAATCTTTTATAAAATAACTGATAATTAATTTTGGTAGAGGAAAGTCAGGAAAAGTAAGGCAAATTCCGGAAAATCGGTCAAAATTTGGAATAAACCGGTAGAGCCGAGAAAATGATTTAAAAATAAGAAAAAAAGTCGTAAAAAATTGGGAATGGTCGTTAAAAGCACTAACAAGTTAGGGAAAATTAAAATTAAATTTTTGGGAAGTTCAAGAAAGTCGTTAAAAATCCGAAAATATCTGAAAGAGTCCAGAAAGTCGTAGAAATGTTGAGCAAATTTACCCATAGGCTGATGAAGAATGAAATGGTCTGAGAAATGGTAAGAAATCTCGGATAAAATCGGGGAAGTTTTCCGATAATTTCTTAAGTTTCCACAATATTTTAACGACTTTTTCAGACATTTTTTCAAATGTTGCCCGAATCTCCCCTATTTGTACATAAAATCATATCAACTCCCTGCCTACTCCTTGACTTTCCTTCGACTTTTCTACTTTCATAAAATTTATTGGACTTATCTCGTCTTTTTCCAGACTTGTTTAAATTTTTTTTTTTTTGAGTTTTCTAATTAAAGTTTGCCCATATTTTCCTATTTCTTATTATTTGAGCAACTTGTTATTTAAGTTATAACTCGTCTTGACTTTCCAGTCTATTTCATAGATTTTATCGAATTTCTCTAAATATTTCCACATTTTTAAAAAATTTGCCAGAACCAGGTCCTCACTTTCCGAGTTCCACATTTTTAAAACCAGGTCCTCACTGGACCATTAGGTATCATTTCTCATCATCACATTTTCGTAGTTCCTAGTACAATTTTTCCGAGATTTTAGTTTTCCACGAAACAGATAATTTCAATGAAATAGAAGCTTCGCTTCGATTTTCTGGCCGAAATAAAGTAAATTTCAAAAAATTTTCTTAATAAAATCTCTTCGGTAATTGTTTAGAAAAATTTTTCTTAAAATTTCATTGAAAAATCGACTCCCCCCTCATTAAAATCAAGGGGTTAATTTAATGGAAAATTTTGTTCCACAATACCTTCAACCACAATACTGAACCAGATTTTCCGGTTCCCCAAGAAAATTTCCCGGAAAATTAAATTAAACAAGGCAGTCGGAAAAGTTTATTAAAATCGAGGCTTCGTTTCGATTTTTTGTTAAAATATGGAAAAAAAATCAAAACGGTTGATTTTTTAAAAAAAATTCTTTGAAAAAAAACTGAGAAATATTTTCCCATCGTCAGATTGAAAAATTTGTGGAAAAAAATGTTCCCTACAAATTCTTTGGAAAATTTCGTTCAAAAATCGATTGATTTTACTGAATTTTTTACAGGTCGATTTTGAATATTATTTTAAAAATATTAATTGTGAAGGGGCATCTGCCTTTAAGCTGTTGATGGATAATATAAATTATCATCTATTTGAATCCATTTCCAAAATTGGAAAGTTTAAATTTTCCAGAAAATTATGACAATTTTTAAAAAAAGTGACAATTTCTTATGGGGCACCCTGTATTGACCCCCCTAAAATCAGAGGATGAGTTTTATGAAAAAATTTGAACGACAATTTCTTCATTCAACCCCTCGGTTTATTTCCACGTAACCAGATTTTCCGGTTCTGAAAGAAAATTTCCCGGGAAATTAAATTTTCCACCAGACAGTCAGATAAATTTTGTAAAATCGCAATGATTTTTTAAAAAAAATTTTCTTAAGAAAATCTGTCCGAAAATAACTTTTTAGATTAGAAAATTTTTGAAAGAGAATTTCCCATTGAAATTTTTAGGAAAATTTCGAACGAAAATTGATGTCCGGATGGAGGGGAGAGGGGGGAGGCAACAATTTTTTTGATCTGAAACGATTTTCTTTCACAAAAAATTTGTATTACATCAATGGACTGCTAAAAATATCGACGCTTGCTGATGTTTACGAAAAAATCCGAACATTGCCGAAGTGGTTTTTTGACATTAGCTCCCTTAGTTACAAAAATTGCATACACCAATTTCGATTTGGCCACAAAAATGTCTTAAAAAGGTATTTGATATGAAAACGGTGTACTACAAAGTTACTCAGGTTGCAAAAGTACATCGTACATCCTACAAATTCCGGATACCCAACCTGATACCGAATATTTACTTCGGCCGGAAAAAAATGTAAAAACGCAGAAAGTTACTTTGACAGTTGGGTAAAAATACAAAAATTAAATATTTCGGAAAAGTTGAAATTTATCTAAGAAAAATCAAAAATTCGTAAAGGTTCGCACCGAGAATTGAATATCGGACATCGGGACATTTGATCAGGATTTCCCGATAATTTTCTTCGGATCAAAGAAAATCTAATGATGCAGGAAGTTGATAAATTAGTTGAGGAAAAATAGAAAAATATCAAAACTAAACTTTTCGCACAAAAGCTCTGCAAAAACTTAAAAGCTCCCAGAAAGCTTTATTTTCCGAACCTAATTTTTTACGTTTTAAAATCTATTTTCTATCCAAATAAGGATCCTTTAACAAAATTTCAAATATTCCCAAAAAAAGCTTCAAAAAACCCGAAAGCTCACTGAAAGCTTAATATTAAAATATCATTTTATATAATTTGGAATGGAATTTTTATCCGATTGGTTAAACTTAAATGAAATTTTGAATATTCGCAGAAAGCTTATCCAAACTATTAAAAGCTCAACGAAAGCTCTAACTTTCGAACTTAATTTTTTACGTATAAACATCTATTTTCTATCCAGATCAAGATTTTTTACCAAAATTTCAACTTTTTCCAAAATAAATCTTTAAAAATCTCAAAATCTCATTGAAAGCTTAAAATTCAAATTTTGTCAAAAAAAGCTTTTAAAATTTCGATAGCTCATTGAAGGCATATAATTCAAAATTTCCGGCCGATAGATAAATTTTTCAATGGCAAACAAGGACTATGAACGAACCTCATGATAATTTGCCTTCAATTCAATTCAATTCATTAAAGCTTTCGTAGAGATTTTAATTTTCCGCGGAACTTATCAACGAAAATTTTGGATTTCATTTAAATTCAATTCAATTCAATTTAATTTAAATGCAATTCATTTAAAATTCATAATTCTAAATTATTAGGATGGAAAATATATTTCAAAATATTCTGCTCTCCCCATTTTTGGAAATTCTCCAATTTTAACTGACATTTTCGCGATATTTTTCCCTTTCGAATTTATTCGATTCTTTTTCTGGCCACTCCAGACTTTTTCCGTACCCGCATTTCTCGATTCTTGTAATTTACAAGGATTTTTCTAGACGAACTACCGACTTAACTCCATTACCAAGTCCTGATTTTTCTCGGTCTTTTCTCAACTGTTTCCGAACAGATTACAGTTTTGAAAATATATTTTGTTACTTTTCCAGCTTCTACGATTTTTCCTCGCTTTTACCGAACTATCCTCGAGTCTCAGCAACTGTCTCCGGACTCTACGAACTTTGTCTAATTTCTCAACGTTTTATCAGCTTTATTGACTTTTTCCCAGACTATTCTGGGATTTGTTTTTTAAGTTCTCTTAAAATCCGGATTTTCTAAGGAAGGATAGCAAAAGGGTTGAGAGAAAAGGACTTAAAACGTTCGACATGTCTGCGATTAGTAAAGCGAAGAGAAGACAGAGTAGTGGAGTAAAATGAAGGTTCAGACAGACCAGACTATCCTGCACTGATACCCTTTGTTCTTACAAGGAACAGAGATGATAATGTATGTGTATCTATTCTAGCTCTTAACCGTTAACAATTCCAATCGATTGAGCACTTAGTTTCGCTTCTGTTCGTAAAGTTTTAGTTTTTAAACTCTATTCTGAGTCTATCTAAAGACCAGCTAGCTAGGAATATTTAGTAGGCCAGACGGCCGATAAAAACCCTTAACTGTTAATTTTAAACAAAACTTAATAACTAAAATTAAATTAGAATTTAACTGTGATGCATTTCGCCCCCCTTAAACCCTTAACAACATTTCTTTTCGCCGTCTCGCTGTACTTCCGTTTGTAACAATTCCGCCAATCGTTTTATACAAACTTTATTGCCATCATGGGCTTCCTTCGACAACTAAAAAGAAAGAGAAATTTGATTAGATGATAGGAATTTAGATTGAACATGATTTACTTTAACGAAATTTAAAAATCCGTGTGGAAGACCATGTAGTACATCAAATGTAACGTCATGATTGAGACGTTTCAAACGTTTGGCAAACATAACACAGTCATCCAGGCATGGATCCATATCCACTGACTAAAAAGAAATCGAGCTGTAAGAGATGGTTAAGACGATTGATTGAAATTACCAAAATCTTTGTACTCGGAAGTTGTTTCAATGTTTCATCGTCCATCCAGTACGGAGATAGTAACGGATCTCTCGGTATCATAAAATCAAATTCTTCCGTTGGATTTTTAGCGATCAAAGCGTCTAAATGTTGTCTCACCTCACCCAATTCCGCTTGTTTATCAGCTTTTGGAACGTTCGTTGTTAAATTATTGAACGTTTGCTGCACGGTTTCCGATATCGAACCGGCCGCTTTATAGAATCGTTCCTGGAAATTCTGGATGGATAATGCGTCCAGAGCCACGTCCGCAACGACATTATCTTCTGATGGGGTACGTGAAATTGATTTTAAAACCGGATATTGTCGTCCATTCGAATCAATTTCCGTATCCAAAACGTATCGTTCCATAAAATCGTTAACGTACTGTTCCGATTGATCACTGGCAACGGTGATCGGAATTTCGATTGCCTCAACCGGTGATTTGGTTGGATCAACAGTCGGTAAGAGGTCGGTTTTAACATCATACGTATCACAAATCCCATTGAACGGTTTATGGATCGTTATCGGTTGCGAATCCTCTTCAAATGAGATCCCATTACTTTCGTCCGGCGTCATCAATTCCGTATTTCCCATCGTTTGGCTGTGAATCGATGCGGAAGCGAATGTATCACTACAATCACTATCTACCGTACGATCCCCATTCGTTAATTGATCGGCATCAATGTGTTCCCACATTGAATTGAGAGTATCGTCGGCTGGTGATGGGGGTGCCGATTGACGGACATCTTCCGTTTCAATTTGTACGAATGTGGGTAGATCGGAATCGGTGTTCGGATCATCGGTTACACATACCGGACTACCAGTTGATTGGGATCCGGTGTACTTAATTCGATTCTTCTCATCGAGGATCCGTTGATTTTCGGACAGGATCTCCTTACTGGGACACGCGTACGCTTTCACGCATCGCATCATAAAACCGAATGGTAGCAATGGATCCATTAGACATAGTATACGGGCGGGACTTGGATCGAAACTTATACTAATCGGACAGTAGGAGACAAAGACACCGTCCGGTATCCGAACAGACATTTGAATTGCCCGTAACGTACACGCTAAATTAATATTCGCACCAGCTGAATCACCAGCCATTACAATCCGTTCACCGGTTGTGCCCAGAAATTTACAATTCTTTAATGCCCAACAGTACGCATAGAACACCTCCTCGATAGCTCGGGGGAATGGGGCCGCTGGCGCTAAACTATAATCAATCGATAGGATGGGACAATTTAAAGCGGTTGCCCATTCCCGTAAGTAGATCTCATGGGATCGGGAACTTTGGGCAACGAAACCACCGCCGTGACAATGAAATATTAAGTGTGGTGATGGCGGTAGGGTGTCTGAGGTATTTGTACGTTCACCAAACATTCCCTGTCGACGGGAGTAGCTAAGAAGGCGAGCTGATATTGGACCGGGTCCAATGTGACTGGTTGGGATTGGGATATCAATGAGTTGTTGATCGTTCGATCGATTTGGTAGTTGGATCGGTTCCGGGGGGATTGTTATGATTTTATTTATTTTTATACTCGTCCCGATCACCGATGGAAGGGAATGCATTAATTCATTTTCAGCCAACGACCAGAAACTCTGTTTTTTTAAATAAAGAAAAATCAATTTAGAATTTAAATTCAATTTTCTCGGTTTAAAATCACTTACTTTACAGAAATCAATACTCGCATTCTGTGAAATGTTAACAATTCGACGAGCTCTCAGTTCCGGATTCCAATAAAACGTTCCCGTCGTCCACATTGAATTCGTTGCTTTCGTTATTTTACCTCCTTCACCGTAGTACGCTTCGGAAAAGCCGGCCATACAAATGGCTAGCACTCGTAACACCGAACGCATCGATTCACAGTATTGGAACCCCAAACATCGACCGTAAAAAGAATATTGATTTATCGAATCCGCTTTATTGAATAGTTCGGCAGCGGTGTGTTCGCGGGATGGAAATAATGAATCATCGTCACTCCATTCACGTAACGTTAGTAGATATTGAAGGCATGTACAAAGGCTTGCTAGTAGATGAGAACATGCTTCAATTTCTCTGTTTTATTCCAGGGAAAAGGGGAACGGAATTTAAATGATAGAATTTAAAATCGGAAGAAAATTGAAATTCACTTACTTCATGTACGTTGATTTTCGAAATATCAACGAACTTCGATTTTGCATAATATATTTATTCACCCGAATGCTATGTTCGATGCATGATTGGACGACCATTAGAAAGCTTCGGTAACCATTACCGGGTGTTTGTGCATCAAAATCATATACATGGACGAATGCTTGTATCTCACTGACCAGATCACGGGCTAAATGGACGTGATCAATTAAACCGATAAAGGCACCGTGTAACCGTTGTCCCGTTTCCGAATCATCGGTCCCATAGAATTGACTGTTGTTGGTGGACAGATCTTTAAGGGCGTCGAATAAAGCGAAGGATGACGGGGCTGGTGTTGGAACGGAAAATGATTAATTTATCGATTTAATTTTATTTCGAAAAACTTACGTTGATTTGAATCGTTCGGGTCCGATACCGGGAGATGTTCCTTTCCCATTCCGGAACCGGTTCCTTTATCAATATTTATAACATCGGTCATTTTTAACATCTAAAAATAAAAGAAACTTCTTCTGAATTTGAATAACAACGGGCGACTGAGTAATATAGCGGCGTCGTAATCTACGTTTGTAGTACAAAGTCTATCCGATCCGATTTCTCTTTTTCATTTTAATAAATGGATTCGTTTGTCATTCAAATACTTGAAAACAATAAAAAATTATCTCATTGTACGGGTCAGAGCCGTACAGTTGATCCCTCCACATGAATCGATAACAGTCTGACAAGTTTATCAGTTGAATTTCTATTCGATTCATTTCACCTAAATTGTTTTAATTGCAATTTAAATCGACGTAATTATCTCAATTAAATAAATAATTAATTTTCTAATTTAAGAAAAATAATCGATTTATTGAAATTGGAACAAATAAGAGGGATTTTCGCCATTTACCAATTTCCCTACCCATCAACATACCGTTTTGTTTACAAAATGCTGGGGTTTTGATTAAAGTTGAAGTTTAATTTTCATTTCTTTCTGAAAATATGCGGAACAATGGATTTGGGTTTGTCGTTGTTCCGGGAAAATGATGAAAGGATTTTGATTTGGGATGAAAAGAAGAAAAAACTGTTCACTTTTGTTTGATTTTAATTGAATTTCAAAATGTTAACAAAATAAACGTAAATAATTTGGAACAGCTGTTCGGAAATGTCAATTGATTTAATGGAATTGCGTTCGGTTATTAGGTAGGATCGAAAAAAATATATCTTAAAAATATTTGTCTATTGAACGAAAAGAAGTTCAAATACAATTGACACATCGAATTCGGCTTCAAGTGTGAAACCAAAGCCATCTTCAGTCAAAACACTTAAATTAAAGCCGGGTTTAAAGCTATGGTTTCACGGATATGGTGGGGCTGCGTAAGCTCTCCGCAGTGGCACTAAATACACAACTATACCCTTTAGCTCTATTGAGGATACAGTAATCATTCAAACTACGAATTGGAGGGGAAACCTTGTACTCGTCTCGACATATCTCCCACCTAGCCTATCAATATCTGAGTTCCAGTCTGAAGTAACAAATCTTTTTGCTCTTATACAAAAATTCTCCAATGTTATATTGTGTGGTGATTTCAATGCCACAGGCCGAGCCTGGGGTGATAGGAAACAAAACGCCAAAGTTGCCTTTCTCGTTGAGCAATCCATGAAAGCCCATTTCCAGGCACTAAACAACGGGGATCCAACCTTATTTAAGGATCCGGATAATAAAGCGTCACAAGCTTCAGTCCTGGACCTAACGCTAACAAATATGAACCCACGAACACTAACATGGACAACCCTAAATTACACCTTAGGAGGCTCACATCATATACCTATCAGTATTCAATCTACACTACCTTGCGTCCGGGACGGCGGTGTCAAAACCTTCCTATGTGAAGAGAGGCTGAAATCAAGCATTTCCAATGATTGTTTCCCAGCCGATATTGATGGGTTTGAGGACGCCCTAGGTAGTTTGAGAACTAAGGCCACTGTTAATATAAAGTACACTAAAACGAAACCCAAGACATGGTGGAATGAGAGTCTATCCCTTCCTTTACGTTTAAAAAAAGTAGCGGAATGTAGATTCAATAGAAATCCACGTTTAGAGAACCTGACTGCTTTTAAAAAGGCTAGGGCCACACTAACTAAGAATGCCAAGGATGCGCGTAGGGCCTCTTGGAGGAATCTCGTTATGTCTTTAAATAATCAAGAATGTACTAAAGAATACTGGCGCATTATTAAAAACCTCAAGGATAAGCCAGCAGCCCATCGGGCGCAGGTCTGGGATAGTAAAAACGACTCGGCCTATTTTCAACTCCTTCTTCCCCAACAAGTCATGCGGGCTGGTGAAAAGCAGATAGTCTTTTCTGAATCCATTACACCCAAAACCGAACTATCAGATGAGGAGTTCAAAGAAGTCCTTGACAAAAAAAAGAAGCCGTCAGCTGCCGGAGTTGACTTTGAAAATTACTTTTAAAATGCTCCGAGATCTGTCAATGGAGTCTCGAACCTCTTTAAAGCGCTTAATTCATGTTGGCTCAAAAGTCTGACACCTGATAGATGGCGGGTCATTAAAATTGTACCGATACCCAAGAGAAACAAAGATCTTTCCATTATTACCAACTTTAGACCGATATCGTTGATATCAGTCCTGATAAAAGTAATAAACGCGGTTGTTAAAAAAAGAATTGACAATTGGGTCTTTTCAGAAGGTATTATGCCAGTTAGATTGTATGCATATCAAAAAGGTAAATCTACCAAATTAATAAAAATTTTAGCGATTCGAAGCTTAATAGTTATGTTGCCTCCCTGCACATAGATAAAGCGTAAGATAGGGTCAATCTTTCAAAACTTGCAGAATGTCTAAGGCGAATGAATGGCCCTGAGCACGAAATTAATTGGATTCTCAATTTCTTCAGGGAACGGTATTTAAGACTTGGTCTTGAAGAGATAAAAGCCCAATCTGGGATTCCACAAGGAAGTGCACTTAGCCCTCTCGCGTTCAACCTATATACAACAGCTTTCCATGATCTACAAGACGAAAAGACCGCCCTGTTTCAATATGCCGATGATTTTTTTATAATCTCGGCTGATAAGAACAAAGTCAGCGATTTGCGGAATTTGGAGAACAAACTGAGCGACTTTTTGAAAATTGCTGGGTCGTAATCTAACCATAAACACGCAAAAATATCTTTTCATGGCATCAACAAGATGTAAACAACCCAACATGCAACGTGAACGGTGCTCAAATCCCTTTTACAAACCAAATAAAATTTCTTGGGCGCCTTTTCAGCAGCAACCAAACAGGCAAAGCGCACATCCAAGAATCCACGCGTCCTGCAACAGAATCCATGAAATTATTTAAAATGCTCTGTTTTCCGAACGGAGGTCTGCACCCGAACCTTGCTCTAAATTTATACAAGACTAGTTTCAGATCTAAGCTCGAATATGCAAGGTCGTTAACCTTAAACGCGTCAAAGACAACCACGCTCAAAATTGAAGCAGTCCAAAACGCGGCCCTTAGGAAATGCCGGTGTCTCACGCCCTCCACACCCGTACAGGTAATTTATTTGCGTGCTGGTGAACTTCCACCGTGGTTCAGAGCACTATACCTTATTGGGAGGGAATTTTCCTTTTTTTGTTTTCAAAACAGTTATATTAAAAGGAACTTATCACTGACACGATTGACTCGAACATGCTACGATGTAGCCCTTCAAAAATTCAGTCATACACTCCAAAACATTTCTACCGATCGCAAAACATGGGTTCCCAACAATATGACAGTTGATACCAACTTTTTTGGTTTTTTGGATACAACAAATCATCTGCTACACGTAGTGTCAACACTGTATGAAAACTTGTTTAAAAGACTGGTGGCTGACGGCTTTTACATCTTTGTTACTGATGCCCCATCCCACCTGATGATATATCGACGCCAAACTTGTCCGATAAGACGGAACGAGTAATGTGAAAGATGTCCTCTTTCAATGTCGAACTATCAGAAATTATTGTATTGCAATTAAATGGGCAATGGGCCGTAAAATATACAAATTTGCAATTTTGACCGACAGTAACTGTGTTAGTACCGTCTACTAACTGAGATTAGAATTAATTGGGTTCCAGGTCATTGTGGGAGCACTGCCAACGAAAGAGATGATAAGGCAGCCAAAAATGCAATAATTGATGGAACGATATCTCAGACATCGCCGTCCATTGTGGAGCATATGCCAAATTGAAGGCCGAGGTTTGACGTCTATGACAAATGGAATTTGAGACGTTATCCAGAAAAACTGTATCCTTTTTCAGTGAAATTATTCCACTATTAATCGAATTTACACAAAAATATCTTTACAAAATCAAAGTTGAAGGGAGTCCTCTGTGCGATTTATGTAGTGCTGTCGAAGACAATGAACAATTGCTTTTCTCGTGCACTAAATTCTCCTCTATTCATGCTAAATATAGCCACCACGAATCGCTTATTACATAATGTTGTACACATTCTGCACTACATATATTTAGGAAGAAATAATAAAACAATTCCAGTATTTTAAATAACAAACTGTCCAACTAAAATAATACAAATTATAAATTCTAAAAAGTCCAAAATAGAAACAAAGTTGACATTTTGATGTTCTAAACAAAATATCTTTTGTAAAATTATAAAAATTGAACCCAATTGCAAGTTTCAATTATTGGAAATCGTAAAAAATTGTTCAAACAATTATGATGGCAAATTTGTGATCGACTGTAAATTGAATGGATTGGACGCAACCAAGTGAAATTCACATCATTTGACAGTTCGCTGTTTTGTGTTTATTTACGTTTCGTCGTGCATTTAATAGAAAATTCCATTGAATTCACAGAAATTCCGCTTTAAATTATATTAAATAAGTTAATTTGTTAATTATTCGAAAGAAATCAGTTGAAAGTTAATCGGAAGAAATGGAACGTCCACAGAAAATGCCGAAAGTGGCAAAGGTAAGATTACCTTGGGTGGGTGGGTGTCCAGAAAGTGTCTAAACATTTTCTTCAATTCAATAGGTAAAAAACAAAGCGCCAGCCGAAATCCAAATAACCGCCGAACAATTGTTACGGGAAGCGAAGGAGCGTGATTTAGAAATCCTCCCGCCGCCGCCCAAACAAAAGATCGCCGATCCCGCCGAATTAGCCGACTACCAGCATCGGAAACGTAAAGCGTTCGAAGACAATCTCCGTAAAAATCGAATGGTGGTCAGCAATTGGATCAAGTACGCCCAATGGGAGGAGTCGCAGAAGGAGATTCAACGTGCCCGGTCGATATGGGAACGAGCGTTAGATAACGATCACCGGAACATCACCATTTGGCTGAAGTACGCGGAAATGGAGATGAAGAATCGACAGGTGAATCATGCTCGGAATTTATGGGATCGTGCCGTTACCATACTGCCACGCGTCAATCAATTCTGGTATAAGTACACGTACATGGAGGAGATGTTGGAGAATGTAGCTGGCGCCCGGCAGGTATTCGAACGTTGGATGGAATGGCAACCGGAGGAGCAGGCATGGCAAACGTATGTTAATTTTGAACTGCGATACAAGGAGATCGATCGAGCCCGATCGATTTACGAACGATTCGTTATGGTTCATCCGGATGTTAAGAATTGGATTAAATATGCGAGATTCGAAGAGAATCACGGTTTCATCACCGGTGCTCGGACGATTTTTGAACGAGCCGTCACCTTTTTCGAGGATTCATACATCGATGATCGGCTGTTCGTTGCTTTCGCTCGGTTTGAGGAAGGACAAAAGGAACATGATCGGGCCCGAGTCATCTACAAATACGCTTTGGATCATTTACCGAAAGAACAGACCCTTGAATTGTATAAATCGTATACGATTCATGAGAAAAAGTATGGAGATCGATCGGGAATCGAAGATGTTATCGTTTCGAAACGAAAATATCAATACGAACAGGAGGTGGCTGATAATCCAACCAATTACGATGCTTGGTTCGATTTGTTACGGTTAATCGAATCGGACGGACAAATGGAAACGATCCGTGAAACGTATGAACGGGCGATTGCTAACGTACCGCCAACAACCGATAAAAATCTATGGCGTCGATACATTTACTTGTGGATAAATTACGCGTTGTACGAAGAGTTGGAGGCGGAACACGAGGAACGGACCCGACAGATTTATAAAACCTGTTTGGAGCTGATACCCCATAAGGTGTTTACGTTCAGTAAAATCTGGTTGCTGTACGCCCAATTCGAAATTCGATGTAAAAATCTGACCGTCGCCCGTAAAACCCTTGGAATGGCGATCGGAATGTGTCCGCGCGATAAACTGTTTCGTGGTTACATCGATCTGGAAATCCAATTAAGAGAATTCGATCGTTGCCGGATTTTATATCAGAAATTCTTGGAGTTCGGACCGGAAAATTGTATAACTTGGATGAAATTCGCTGAATTGGAAACGTTACTCGGCGATATGGACCGGGCACGGGCTATATTCGAACTAGCTGTATCTCAATCCCGTTTAGATATGCCCGAACTCCTATGGAAAGCATATATTGATTTTGAAGTGGCTCAAGGGGAAACGGAACTGGCCCGTCAACTATACGAACGGTTATTAGATCGAACGGTTCACGTAAAAGTCTGGATATCATACGCTAAATTTGAATTAACAGCAGCTTCGGAAGAAAACATGAACATCGATTTGGCACGACGCGTTTACGAACGAGCCAATGATTGTTTAAGAAATCTATCCGAAAAGGAATCACGGGTCCTACTGTTAGAAGCGTGGAGGGAATTCGAAACCGAACACGGTGACGATAGTTATCGTGCCAAGGTGGTGGAGAAAATGCCACGTCGCGTAAAACGGCGACAGAAAATCATTTCGGAAGCTGGACAGGAAGAGGGTTGGGAGGAGATATTCGATTATATATTTCCGGAGGATGAGATGGCTCGGCCGAATTTGAAATTGTTGGCGGCGGCAAAGAATTGGAAATTGAAAGCGGATGACCCGGTGGTGATGATAGGGGATGAATCAAGCGAAACGAGCATTAATACGGAAACGGTTTATGAAATTGAATGATTTTTTATCGGGTTTTTAAGAAAATAAATTGAAAAATGATAAATTGTTGTTTCTGATTTTCTGATTAGGGATGATAGGATGCTAGGAAGTCCTTTGATCTTCAAGAGGCTATCTAAGCTCAATTATTTAAATCTAGTAATTCCAGCGAGACCCTACGCCTTCAGAAACTCTTTCTATCAATAGTAATATCCCATCAATACCCAATACCCTTCAACCAACCGGATTTCCCGATAATTTTCTTCGGATTCAAAAAAATGTAATGAAGCAGAAAGTTTATAAATTAATTGAGGAAAAATACAAAAATATCAAAACAAAACTTTTCGTACAAAAGCTCTGCAAAAAATTAAAAGCTCCCAGAAAGCTTTATTTTCCGAACCTTATTTTTACTGTCTTAAAATCTATTTTCTGTTCAAATAACGATCCTTTGAAGAAAATTCAAATTTCCCAAAAAAAGCTTCAAATGTCTTGAAAGCTCATTGAAAGCTTAAAATTAGAATATCATTTTACATAATTTGGAATCGAATTTTTATCCGATTTAAATTTAAATGAAATATGGAATTTTCGCAGAAAGCTTATCCAAACTATTAAAAGCGCAACGAAAGCTCCAAGTTTTGAGCGTAATTTTTTATGTATAAAAGTCTATTTTCTATCCAGATAACGTCTCTTTAACGAAATATCAACTTTTTCTAAAATGACGCTTTAGGAATATCGAAAGCTCATTGAAAGCTGAAAATTAAAAGGTAAATTCTTAAAATAGTCTCAGTAGGAGTATTTTAGATTAAACTGAGTTGCCCCATCCCCAACAAGCTTTTAATTGCTACAATTTGCAACAAGATTAAGCATTCGATGAGCTTTTATACTTCTGTCAAATTCAAGAGAAAATTTGAAAGTTTATTAAAAAATCCTAATCTAGTTGAAAACTAGATTTTAAAACCTAAAAAATTGAGTTCGAAACTTAAAGCTTTCGCTAAGCTTTTAATTATTTGTCAAGCTTTTTCGTGAAAATGTCATATTTCAATCAAATAAATGAATAAGGTGAAAATAATATTCTAAAATATATAAAATTAAATTTTAATTTTAAGCTTTCGATGAGCTTTCAAGATTTCTGTATTTCTTTATTTTGAAAAATTTGAAATTTTATTAAAGGATCCTAATCTGGATGAAAAATAGATTTAAAATCCTAAAGAAATCAATTCGAATCTTAAAGCTTCCCTTGAGCTTTAATTTTTTTCAAAGCTTTTCAAGGTAAAGTCATATTTCACATAAAATAAATGAATGAGGTGGAAATAAAATTCTAAAATGAATAAAATAAAATTTTAATTTTAAGCTTTCGGTGAGCTTTCAAGATTTCTGAATTTCTTTATTTTAAAAAATTTTAAATTTTGTTAAAAGATACTAATCTAGATGAAAAATAGATTGAAAACTCTAAAGAATTGAATTCGAAACTTAAAGCTTTCCCTTAGCTTTAATTTTTTGCAAAGCATTTCCGCGCAAATGTCATATTTCACATTAAATAAATTAATGGGGTGGAAATAAAATTATAAATTGTGTAAAATGAAATGTTTATTTTAAGCTTTCGATGAGCTTTCGAGACTTCGCAATTTTTTATTGGAGAAAATTTGCAATTTCGTTGTTGGGTTAACAATCCAGTTGGAAATAACGTAAAAATTTGGGATCGGATATTAAAGCTCCTTCGAGCTTTTAATTCATTGGAAAAGTTTTCTGCGAAAACTTCCTATTTAAATTTAAATTTAAAGAATCGCATAAATATATGATATTCCAAAATGAATAAAATTGATTTTTTATCATAAGCTCTCGATGAGCTTTCAAGATTTCTTTATTGGGTACTTATTTTTTGAAAATTTGAAATTTTATTTAATGATTCTAATCTAGATGTAAAATAGAATAAAACATTGGGTTTGAAACTGAAAGCCTTCCCTGAGCTTTTAATTATTTGGAAAGCTTCCCCGTGAAAATCTCACATTTAATATAAAATAAACGAATGAAGTGAAAATTAAATTCTAAAATGTAAAAAATAAAATTTTAATTTCCAGCTTTCGATGAGCTTTCTACACTTTCCAAGTTTATTTTTTATTTTTTTCTGGAATTTCGTTACAGTACCGCAATTCAGTTGGAAAATAGATTTGAAAATGTAAAAAATTGGGATCGGATATGAAAGTCTTCCATGAGCTTTTAATTATATGGAAAGCTTTTCGGCATAAATGTCGCATTTCACATAAAATAAATGAATGAGGTGAAAAAAAAATTCTAAAATGTGTAAAAAAGGTTTTTATTTTAAGCTTTCGATGAGCTTTTTACACCTTCCAAGTTTCTTTTTTACTTTTTTTTTTAATTCCGTTAAAGCGCCGTTATTCAGTTGGAAAATAGATTTGAAAACCTAAAAAATTGGGATCGGATATGAAAACTTTCTTTGAGCTTTTATATTTTTCTAAAGCTTTCGTACAAAAATTTAAATTTTCATATTTTTGTATTTTTCCTCGACTATTTTACAACCTTCTTCCTGGAGATCCTATTGAGATAAACTCAAAACCAATTTCAGGAACCAATTATGAACTTTCCAATTCAATTTCTTCCCTCTTTTAGAGGATAAATATCCGCGACGATTTAATTTTAATTTTTTTGCAGGGTTAGCTTCGGTAAGAAAAGAATACCCCGAAGGAAAGCTTTACCTAACCGATCTTAGCGAAATTATTCTATTAGCCTGGGGGTATCTGCAGGAAGCCATGAAAATATAGGAAAAATTTCCAAAAAATTAAAAAATTAGTCGCCAAAAATTAAGAAAAAATTCTAAAAATTAGAGAAGTCCGGAAATAACCGGAAAATGTGGGAAAATTGCGAGAAAAGGTTACCATAGTGGGAAAATCTGGATTCGATCAGAAATAAACAGGACAAAAATCAGGCGACTTAAATAAAAAGTGAGAAATTGTCTGGTCAATTAAGTGTGCATATCGGGAAAAGTCTTAGAAAATTCTTAAGAAATACTGGGAAAATAATTAGGACAATGTAAGACAAATATCGGGAAATTGGATGGAAAAATTAAGCCGAGAAAAATAGGCCAAGTTCGGGAGCAGTCGGCAACATATTTCGAAAGAAAAATCGGGGAAGTGGGAAAAATGACTTAGAAATTTAACGACTTTCGGTAAAAGTTTATTTCAAATAATATCTGAATTTAAACGGACTTTTGTCCGAAGGACGAAAGATTGGGGCTCAGTCAATGGTTAATGGGCAGGCATATTTAAATTAAATTTCCGGCTCTGTAGGCTACATTTTATTTTAGGAATTAATTTTTTTCGAAAAAGTTTCGTCGCTTAAGTCTTTTGATTTTGTACAGGAAAATAACGACCAAAATTTCACTGAATAAAAATTACATTTCTATTTTATATTAAATATAAATTATCTAATTATAAATTAATTTAATTAAATAGCTAAACTTATCGATTAATTAATGATTAAAAATTAAAAATATATATCACAACCTCCCAGACTGGATTAAAATTAAAAATCGTCTTCAGAGAGGTCCTGCCTCCTTTATGATTATGTACATCGACTTGAATGAATTTATCACAACAAACCCTCCGGTCACGTTGATGTCGTAACACCGTACAGCGACAACTGTTTCTTAGCGGAAGCTAATTCAAATCGTAGTTCGATATTTTCCCGTTCTAAAAAAGCGGCCCGAATAGCAATTTCATCCTCCTTAATTCGTCGCCGATCTCGAGACTTCTTCGCAGCCGCATTATTTTTCTTTCGCCGTTCAAAGTAGGCGGAATCTTTAACGCATGACGGATTTGATGAGTCTGAACTGTTACCTTGTCCCGGACCGGCCGATTCATCATTATTGTTTGAGTCGTTCAGACGATCGTCAACGGATTTGGAAGGTAGCGACTGTACGTGGATGTGTGCATCACCATTACAATCGGTGGATTTTGTGTTTGTCCGTCTCATTTTTGGATTGGATATGGTCGCTTGACCACCATTCGCAGCATGTATCTGTTCCAACATCCTCTTTCGAAATGTACTGTACTTACTGACCGCCGAATCATCGATTATCGAATCGGTGGCGGTAAATGAAGCGGTTATACTTAACGGATCACGGGGGTATGCTTTAAAGGGACGTGCTAATTTCCCATCCCGACCCAATATCATCGGGTAGATGGGAGGAGCGGCTGTTGTTGTTGTCGGCGATGTAATAACCCTCGAATAATCTATTGAATCGTCTGGATCACGAATCATTGATTGTTCGGCGGCTATTTTCTGTTGTAATTGGACGGCCAAATATGGTGTTACGTCTTCGGTCGGAGATAACGGTTGTTGCTTTACGTGGATCCGATGCTTTAATGTTGTGTATAGAGCGTCCGATTCACCGTATCGATTACCGTACGCGTAATGATGGACTGGTGTTTGGGCACGGTTCGAATATTGAACGGCTGTTGTACTGGGCGAATCGTGTAATGTACTCGGTGAACTTTCCGAACCGAAACTTGACGCTGTGTATGGGGATGGGGTTTTACGTGGCGTCTCAACCGAATCACGACGCTTCGATAGGTCTAACACTTCGGTGATGTTGTAGTCGAAGTCTAATTTCTTGTTCGTGTATATATAGTGGTGGGGTTGGGGAGATATGTGCGTTGAATGGTCTGGAAATTTTAAGATTTTATCAATTTTATTTTGTTGTCGAAATATAAAAACAAATTTTTGATGATAAAAATAAATTTTTTTCCAGGTTTTTATTTAAAAAATTAAAAACTTAATTATTCCTTTAATTTTAATTTTTAAAAATAATTTTATAACTTTCGCCTACTTACCGTTATTGATATCCATTGAAAACTGATTCATTTTCATCGTTTTTTTTAGAAAAATAGATTATCCGAATAAACTTTTGAATTAAAAACTACCGTCAAAAATGACTTTTAATTGCCAGAATTTTTTTTAGGAAAAATTAGATTATTTTTTAGATTAAAAACCACTAGGAAAAAATAAAACACAAACGTTTCGTACGAAATTTAATCCATTAAAAAATTTCTCGCACTTTCTTGTCAAAAAAAAAAACTTGAGAAAAACAGCAAAACTAAATATGTTTATCGCTTAAATATATATAATATACTGACCAAAATTTGTCCGAAACTCCCTCTTTTATATGTTTTTGTGGGTGATTCGCAAAAAAAAATATGCAAAATACCTAACCCGCCCTCAAAAACATATATATACGAGACATTAAGCTTAAATATACCATGGGTCCTTTATTCCATGTCCTTAAAATTAAATAAATATTTTGTTGCATTTCTATTGAGTAAATTGGCAGTTCAAGTTCATGAATACTCATTATATTGAAGGATAAATAATTAATTAGAAAGGATTATTTATTTTATTATTTTACGTTAAAGTAATAAAATTTTACATCACTTACCTGAATTTAATACAAAATTATATGTTTCCCAATATTCTCTGTAATTAATTACCGATTATTTTAATTACAATTTTAAAGATATCTAATTATTTTATGATGGATTATGAGATGAGAATAATTACCAATGATCCATCTTAGCTAATAATTTTTATATAAAAAGTAGGTACTCAAAGGATGGATTTTACCTTCTTAATTTACCTATTTAAAATATAAAAATTAATTTTCAGCGTCTCGAAAAAAGGACCTGAATCTTCCTATATTTGATATAAAATTATCAAAATAATCTACAAATATTATGAAAATCAACGAAATATTCTGGTCAATGTTAAGTTCGCTTCCATTTTAAAAATGGAAAATGGATTTTCCGGGAAAAACGCTAGAAATGAAAAAGATGGCAGAATAGATATCTTCTTAAAAGAAAATATAACATTCGGTCGTTTTCCGACTTTGCTTTAAAATTATGATATAAGGGCGCCGATTAACATTAACTGAACTAGAAAATCAATAATTTAATTTTAAAAGCTCATAACTTAATTAGAAATTTATTTTTTTTTGAAAATCTTGAAATTAATTTATAGTTTAGTTCTTCGAGGGTTCAAGAAAAATTTTTTTGCCAAATTTCGGGAGTTTTTTTTGAAAATTTTGATCCAAAAAAACGCAAACAAATTTCATGGATTTTTAAAAAACCCGTACCTCGCTCAGGAACTTTTATTTCCGAAATCCTGAAGTTTATTTTTAGTCTACGTCATTATAAGGATATAGGAAAAAATTTTCCATCAAATGGAGTGGAGTTATTCAAATAAAATTTCATTTATAAGGGTTGGCTTAAAAAATAGCAAGAAAATTAATTGAAGATTTTCAAAGGAAATCATGGACTTTTTAAAAAGCTTAAAAATTTTTTTTCCCAAAATCCTGAAATTACTTTTTAGTTTACTTCATTAGGTATTCGAAAAAAAAAACATTCATCCAAATTGATTAAATATTTAAAAAAAAAATGCGATTTAAAAATGTTGATAAAAAAAGTAGCCAACTAAATCTTCAATTTTTTAAAAACCTCAGAACTTGGTCAGAAAAATTTTTTTTTTCGAAATCCTTAAACAGGTTTTTAGTTTATCGCGTCAAGTATTCAGGAATAAAGTTTCTGCCATATTGAGCGAATTTTTTTGTTTGAAAAAAATTCCATTGCAAAATTTAGATACAAAATAGCAAGAAAATTAACTGAAGATTTTCAAAGGAAATCATGGAGTTTTTAAAAAGCTCATAATTCGCTTAAAACATTTTTTTTCCCAAAATTCTAAAATTACTTTTTAGTTTACTTCCTTAGGTATTCAAAAAAAAAAATAAAATTCAGCCAAATCGATTAAATCTTTTTAAAAAAAATGCGATTTAAAAAATTTGATCAAAAACGTACCAATCTAAATTTTCAATTTTTAAAAACCGCAAAACTTGCTCCGATTTTTTTTTTCAAAATCCTTAAACAAGTTTTTAGTTTATCTCTTCAAGTATTCCAGGAATAAATTTGCTGCCAAATTGAGCAAATTTTTTTGTTTTAAAAAAAATCCATTGTAAAATTTAGATAAAATTAAATTAATTGCAGATAGTTAAAGAAATTCATGTCTTGAAAGTTTTGTTTGGGCTATTGGATTTTTATAAAAGGAAATTGGACACCGATAATGGTATCCGGTGGTTGTTAGGTTAATTTCATGTTTGGTTCCTAGATGAGGTATTTTGTAGGTAATTCTGATTGATGAGCTTACAAGAATTGCTCACACTTCAAATAAATCAGCTTAATTAATTTATAATTATTTTTTAAATAAATACATCAAAATATATCAATAAAAACGTTTAATATAATTTAATTAATGTAATATAATATTTTATTCAAAACCCAAACCCCTAATTAATACTTCTGGCCGATGAGTACCATTTTATTAAAAGTAGCCAATTTTTGTCCACGGATTTGCCCAGAATTTTAAGTAATCTATCTTAACTGTAATAATTCCCAGAGCCCTCCAGATCTCTCAATATCAAATCTATTTTATTTCCCTGTAAATACACTTAAATGAAATCGGAAATTTCATTTCCAAAGGCGTTATTGAAATTATCTTGAAGGAATCCATAGTTCTTGTTTGCCCTATCTTGAAAAATTCATCCAGGGTCCTGCAATTTTGAAAAAACGCATGCTTTCGAGATTTTGAAAAAGTTGATATTTCGTGAAAGAACCGATATCTGGATAGAAAATAGATTTTAGAACGTAAAAAATTACCTTGGAAATTTAGAGCTCACAATGGGTTGAGAAAGCTTCTAGCGTATTTCAAATTATATAAAATGACATTTTAATTATAAGCTTTCAATAAGCTTTCGAGATTTTTAAAGCTTTATTTTGGAAAAAGTTGAATTTTTGTTAAAAGAACGTTATCTGCTTAGAAAATAGATTTTAAAACGTAAAAACAAGGTTCTACAAATAAATAGCTTTATGTTTAAAAAGCTGGGAGCTTTTAAGTTTCGCAGAGCTTTTGTATGAAATGTATAGATTTAATATTTTTCTATTATTTATCAACTAATTTATAAACTTCCTGCACCATTACATTTTTTTGGATCCGAAGAAAATTATCGGGAAATCCGGGCCAAAGTCCCGATCTTCTATCTATCAAAGCGATTTTCTGCGTTTTTACATTTTTTTATCCGGCCGAACAAAATATTCTAACGTGCGGCCGAAAGTAAAATTTCGAAAAAAACCAGATACAGAAATGATATTGCAATTGACAAAAATCGGAAAGTAATTGGTCGGAGGTTGAAGAAAATCAAGAAATTGATAAAACTCATGAAAATACCAAATTAAATGACCCCAACTATGAGCTTTATACTTTCTCGCTATTTTCTTAGACATCAATTTTTAATTCAAGTATTTCATTAAGAAAAGTTGCCCTAATTTAGCCGAACCAAATTTTATTTTGGATAGGAGATGAGCAAAATTAAAAAAAAATTACAGGAAATTCCTAAGGAAAGTAAAATAAACATTCTTTCATAAGCGAATTAAGGATTCTGTTTTTTGTTTTAATAAATTTCTTGATTGAAATGTTAATTACGGCTAAAAATAGGAATCGTTGCCAAATGCTAACGAAATTTACCCAATTTCTTGGTAAGATGCGGATTACAGTTAAAATTAGCGGCTATAGTCAAGGTCCGCCGAAATTGACTCAATTTCTTAGTAAAATATTGCTAACTTATTTAAATATATCACAATTTTATCAGAAATTAATTTATTCTCTATTTAATTATTATTTATCGTAAATTTAAATTTAGCTCAATTGTTAATCAGATATTTAAGCTATATTCGGTTCAGAATCTAGATCCGAGAATGTAAAAAAAAAATTATTCAAATATATAGATTGGCTAGATTAATTAAAACCAATTTTAATTTTAGGGTTTAGCGATAAAAAATTATTTGCTTCAATTACGAGCTCAGTTTAGAAAAATTGATTATATTCCGGTATAATAACGAGCTCATTTTTTGAATTCAAAATTTTATTAACGGAACTTTGACGAATTTTGCTAAACCTATTTTTTCTGGACAACTATAACTAAATTAAAAATTATTTTCTTAAGAGTATCCCGAAATTATTACCAGTCCAGTACAGGTTTATATTATAGGTCAGTCTGTGCAAAAATTCATGCTTTAAGGTGCATTTAAAAAAAAAGTCATGTAAAAACGTACACGCAATGGAATTTTCGTGCATAGCTTAAGGGATGCTGAAATTGCCTGACACCTTTTCAGGTTCAATGTTGGTTGGTGCAACTGATTTGAAGGCTTTATGTATTTAAATCATTAAAATTGATTGGGAAATTATTATAGGTTTCTTGGGATAGTGACAATTTAATAATTTCGCCCTTTCAAACTCTCACCATAATTCGGGATCTACATTTTCTTTAATATTTGGAGCCAATAATTTGTTTAATAGTTATATGGGAGTAACTCCGCGTAATAAGATTTTCCAAGTCCAGAAGAAAATCCGTAGAAAATTCAGGTCGTAAAGTAAAGAAAATTAGTACAAGGAAAATCCATTTATTTTGATTTGATTAATTAAATCTAAAGTATGATTAGAAAAGCTGAAAGAAAGGTTTTAGTGTCAGATAATTTTTCTATCCAAATAATTTTCCTGTATCGAAATTTGAAATTTCCTGAAAAGAGCTTTCTTGATGACCCCAAAGATTGATGAAAGCTTTTAATTAAAACTTCCCTTTTTAAATTTTGACATTTTCTGTTTGCTGTATATAAAAATCGACGACGATCTTAAACGATGTACATTGATCATAGGAAAGGAAGGAATTCCGTTCAGGAAGAAAATATCGAAACTGTTTCGCTCGATCTTTGTCCAGGAGCTGAGATCTGGGAGAAAAATTCCAAAAATCCGATTTGAATTAAAACCTCCCCCCAATAATTTCCATCATAGTTTTTCCATAGGAAATGTCCAAATATATCCGTGATTTCATGGAAGTAAGAGTGATTTTAAAATTTTGATCTTAAGATTATATGGAAAATAGGTTTCAATGCGTACCAAACCACATCAGAAACATAAAGCTTACTACGAGCTTTAAAGATTTTCAAAGGCTTTTGGAGGAACATTTCAGTTTTGATTTATGTATCAGAAATCTGATGAAAAGTAAATTCCAAATGCTAATTAAAAGCGCTCAGTGAACTTTGGGAACTTTTATAAAACCTTTTCAGTGAACATTCCAGATTTCGTTGCTTTAAATTTAATTGCCAGGTTTCAATACGTATAAAATTCTACACGAAAATTAAAGCTTTTTCTGAGCTTATCCGATATTGGCAAACTATTAAGGGAAAAATTCAGATTTCATTAAAATTTCATTAATCGGCTGAAAATTAGGTTCGAAGCAAACAAAATAAATTTGTACTGAAAGCTCCTTCTAAACTTTTTCGATTCTAAAAAAAGCTTGATAAGAAATATATTTTCAATTTCCAGCAAAATAATAAATTTAATGAAAAATCATATGAAATCGCAACCAAAAATGTACTTTTTTTTGGTACTACATGAAAATCGCTACCCAGAATTGGATAGTTTCATCCTCGAGGGAGCATAGGTGTTTCCATTTGGAAGTTTCTTTGACTTATAAAGCCAGGGACCGACATCACAAAAAAAAGAAATTATTATTTCAATTGGATAGTTTGGGTAAATAAAATGATTTTTATTTAAAGAATTTATCTCAAATTAAATTCTATAAAATGAAATTTCTAAATTTCTATTTCTCTAGGCTACTCTGATTCTATTTCAACCGATTTTCTATTATTGTATTCGAAAAGATATCCTCTTGAGAACCAGTTTTTCTTCTTCACTATATATGTTCCTTAAATCAAAAGACTTAGACGAGGAACCTTTTTTTTTATAAATATTTTTATTTTTTTTGAACTAAACATGATGTAATCTATTTTCTTAGACGTAATGTCAATTTTAATGTTAAATAATGAATTCAGGAGAAAAATAAACGAATGTTTAAGTACCATTTATATTTACATATTTCTACAGAAAATATATTTAAATTTAGATAATCCGAAATATATTTCCATAGAATTTCAGATAATTTATAATAAATTGTCATATTTTCAAAAATCTATACAACTTGCATGTTAATTTTTAATATTTTACTTTTCTTTTGTAAGCCATTTGCTAATTTTTTGCTATTTCTAATATAATTGTTCACCCATTAGGTTATATATGTAGGTAATGTAATATCTTGACCATCTTTGACCATATACCTATATAGATAGGTAGGTATTAGAAAGGTGTTGAACCTTTCCTTTCTTTTCCACAATTTTATTTTCTTTCATTTTTACAAAATCCAATGCAATTTAAATATTTTTCATATTTTCTAGCTATTACATTAAATTATTTGTAACTTCTTGGAATTCAGCAAGAAACAATAATAAAAACGAGTTAAACCGATAAACAATAAAATGTCCAAATATATGAAATGAAAGAAGGGTTTTTCTTTTTAATAAATATTGCTTAATTTATGCAAATAAGGGTTGTAAAAAGTGATAATATTCATATAAAATTTGTATAGCCTCGTTTTATAACGTTTAATTACAAAAATTAAGATATCTTTATTTTATTCTTTTATTTTTATTATAACTGTTTCTTAAATGATTTACATGCGAATTTTTATGGAGATGGAAAAGGTTAATGTACCCGAACGGGGGAACATTTTTTTCACAATCCAGCCTATAAAAATTACCGCTGAAACGTTATTGTTAATTGCTTGGAGTACTCCTCTAGTCGTACGTCTCGTCGTTTTTTTTATACACCTAATTCTATTTATACACGAACTTTTTTTACACGATTTTGTTTTACCCGTATTCTTCAGGAACGTATCTATCGTATAAAAACAGAATTAGTTGTATTTGCTGTTATTTATTCAATATTAAGATAATTAGCAATTTTTTTTAAATAGCAGATTGGCTGTAATAATTTTTCAATTGGTGATTTTAAGTATTTAATTATTCTGGGCAGGTAATGAATTTTTCAAATAGTTACCAATTGAAAAATCAAAAAACTCCAGGAATAGTATCGACGGGAGCATACCATCTATAAGTTTGGTAGTTATAGTTCACATACTCATTTAATTTCATTAAACGCTAACTTTTTTTACCCTATTTTGGCTGCAAGAAATAAATGAGAAAGATCAAACAAACAGACACTTCATTAATATTTTATCTATTTCGTGAATACCTACTAGGGAATATAATACCGGACGGTAAAAATCATACCGGTATTTCGGTATTCTTTTTGTATGATACCGGTATTACCGGTATACCGGTATTTAACAAAAACATTGATTTTAAAAAAAAATTTTACTTTAAATTTTAGCATTAATTTGGCATCATTAGATTACAAAAAATCCTGGAAAAAAAAAGTATTGGAGCATTTCATACAAATAAAGCATTTTTATTGAATTTTTTCATAGTAATATTTAAGGGGATTTTAAATAAATTTATTGTAAGCGGA
>JANTOP010020881.1:0-13197 GCA_027564815.1 Symmerus nobilis | reverse complement strand
ACAAAACCGATTAAGATGGCGATACCTTGTTGATGCCTTATGTTCCCGCGCGGAATAACAAGACGAGATGATGATGACACTAACTGTAGACAGAGTTTATCATATCACAAAATTAATATACAAAATATAATAAATATAATAATAATAATATAATAAATTAAATAAATACTTATAGTAAAATCCTTAAATTGACGTGGTTCCATTTTAAATTTACACGCAAACTTGTATTACTTTTCAGTCTCTTAGTTAGTGGTGCAAAACATGAAACGAATGGGTTAGTAATTTTCCCAAATATTATAACAATGTGAACAACTAGAAAATTGTGCGCCACTATTTTATATACTGCATTGTACCATTCCCTACGACAAATCCCTATAACATAACCTCACAAATCTCTCTTGAGTAAAATTAAGTCTCAACGAAACATATAACTGAGAGCATAAATTATATAAATGTAAATTTTCTGTATGATGGTGGTTAAGGTATTGTTAAGAGACTGAAAAATTCTCTTAATCGTCTGCTAAATCCCAATGCAACACAATCTTCACTCCCCCTTTGAAATATTCTGTAATAAATTTAGAATCATAAATTGAAATAAAATTTCTACGTCCGTTTAAAATGCATTATAAGTCCTATTAAAATATATCTCCTCTTGCCCCTTTCTACTCTACTTTACACCACTTTTTTGGTTGGTGTCTTCTTTATTTTGAGCCATTAAATATTTTAAATTCAAAATATAGTTTATAATTTCAAGTAACTACCGACAACTTTCTATTGCTGGAAACAAATAATTTGAACAGAATAAATAAAGCGGTTTCTCACCTAAGTCTGTTGTTTCAGATTAATTACTAATAATCATATTTTCCAAAGAAATGAAATTTCATAACACAGTATTTTATCTCAAAATAATGGTATGATCGTAGTAATAATCATAATAATGAATGAATGATATTTCTATATGATTCATATGAAATAAGTAATCAATAATTTTTACTATCATCTTTGTAATTTCAGACTAATAATTTTTTTGATTAAACATAATAAGAAAAGGAGTATTCAATCAAATTATATATTGGTTATTGCGCCATTTCACATTACATTAATTTTTAATTATAATTTACATATGAAAATATTGGTGTATAACTAATTAATTATGCGTGTCAGTCATATATTAACTAACACTAAAAATTAACGCTCTGGTAAAAGCGCATATAATCATTCTATTGAACTGCATAATAATTATATTATATCGTCAAACCAATAATTATGTTCTATATAAATAAATACAATGCGTAGACATTTCTTGCCATTTTCTAATTAATCATTTCGCGTTACGTTATTAAAATATAATTTGTTTACGTAAAACTAACTTATTATGAACTAATTTTCATTTTATTCACAGCCAGTGAGAAAGTGGTGCAAATTCAAACAATCGTCTTGAATTCGAAAAGAAATTTTCAACAAAATGGATAGCATGTAATTTCATTTTCTACAACTTATGGCAATCAAAAGGGAAGAAATGTAATTTTGAAAGAATCATTTCTTTTTTAATTTGAAGCTAATTTTATGTATTATTTATATTTTATTTAAATTGCATGACAATCATTTATGCTTTACTTAAGACTAGGAAATGGAAATTACACTTATTACTTACAAACTTGCAAAATTACATTGGAAAGGTATATGTTAATAGATTATCGTTGGACTTTTTTTTTTATTGTGATTTTCTTCTAGTACTTGTCACTTAAATGAAAACCGGGAAATGTTCGCACATTTAAGAAACTATTTTTTTTTTAAAAATCCATTGAATAAAAGATATAATTATTTTAACATGTTTTTTTATTTAAATAATTACTTAATTTTGATATGACATTATGTAATGTAGCTATAGGTTATTTGAGATATTATATAAGCTATTTTATATTTATAAAATTATATCTATATTATACAATATAATTATACAATTTTCTATTTTCTACACTTTTTCCCTCTGACGTTCCATTCCATCCTCTCATTTATCTAAAAAAAAAAAATTATATGTAATAGCTGAACAATGCATCTTCAACAATTTGACACATATATTTCAGCATGCGACCGACAACCTGAGAATTTAGCATTTGTTTATTTGTAGTAAGAACTGCTTGTATAGTGGATCAGAATCAGATCACATTCGATATAAATTAGAATACAGAATAGAAATAGAAATAAGCGATCCCTTACGTGCATAAGATTACTATTAATAATTGCGGCTATTGAGAGTTGGGTAGTGTAGACTTACTTTCAGTTTGACACAGAAAGTTCTACTACTTACATTAGTTGAAAGCAGTGGCGCGCAATCTAATGCACAGAAGGCACAGAGCACACCTGAAATATCAACAATCTTTATTGCTACAAATAGTTAACTCAAATTAATTTATTTAATATTTTTGAACCCTTTCACCAATTTTTTTATCAACTTTAAGTTGAATTATGAGGCGGAAGGAAAGGTGCTACAAAAAAAGTTTCGAAATCTGTCCTGTCGTTCACCTATCTGCGGATTCTTCAGATCAGTGTAAGACATGTGGTACTTGAAGCCTTATTTTCTAAGATCTATACTCTCCGTCGACGTGGAGGTATCGTATTAGATAAGAGTTTATCCGCTTTGAAATTTATTTTCCATTCTTTTTATATTCTTAATTTAAAATCATTGAAATTGAAGATTTTCTGAAAAAGCTTTAAGAAAGTTCCAAAAGGTTTTAATTGAAATATTGTATTAGTCAGTATGGAATCTAATTTTGCTACCAATAAATAAATAGAAAAATTTCGTGGCAAATTAAAAGCTGCAAGAATGTTTTACATTTCGGTTTTAAATTTATACATTTTAACATCCCAAAAATTTAACACCAAAAATTTTAATTTAAGAAACTTCCAAAAACATATCCAAAGCTTTTAATTACAGTATTATTTTTTCATTACAAAGTCTATTTTATATCGCGATAAATAAATCTAAATTGAATCGGAAACTTTGGTTAAAAAGCTCTGTGAAAAATTTAAATCTCTATAAAAGCTGAATTGAATTGAAGGCAAATTTTCATTGGGGGCAGGCATTCATTATCCTTTCTTGAAAAATTCATATATCAGCCTGAAACTTTGCATAAATATATGCTTTCAAGGAGCTTTCGGGATTTCTAAAGGATTTTTTTAGAAAAATTTGAAATTTCGAGAATAGACCGATATCCGGATAGAAAATAGATTCTTAAACATAAAAAATTAAGTTCAAAACTTAAGGGGAGGTTTCGGTACAAATTTTCGGAGAAATCGATTTTTATTTTTACATTATATGAAAGCTATAAGTATCTAGTATATGTGGGTGAAAGCGTTTCTCCCCTCTACACAGATTTAAAGAGCAGGTTACACCTTTTCCTATGAAAAATTTTTTTTTTGCATTTCGGGCATCCCCAAAGGGTCTAGAACCCTGTTTACCACGCCTATACCCATTTTACCCAAATTGCCCGAGCTTTTAAAGCTTCATATATTAATTGTATATGTTTCGCACTCAAGAAAGCTTCGTTGGTAATCACTGGTCTAGAATACACCCTTGAAATAGTTACGAAACCGGGTAAACTTATACGAAAACTTTAAACGCGTTTTACTCGAAACAAGATTTTTCAAATCTGCGAAGAGTCTAGCTTTTGAACCAGTCATCCAATTTACTTCTTTCTTTGCCTCAGTAAAGTAAACAATTTTCTCCATGGGATAGACCTACAACATGATAAAATTGTCAACATTAAAGATTTTTTGCAGAGAGCCAAAATGAAAAAATAATGGGAAAAATCACTTTTTTTTTTTCAAGTGCCCGCAATTTTGTATTTTTTTTAAGTTTTTTAATATTTTATAGGTTGATCTCATTTTTCGTAATGTTGCCTTGATGGTTAGCTTTTTCTTATGTTTCTAGATTACGATTTGATGACGCTATGTGCTTCGCAAGAAAGTGATGTTTTGAAAAAGGATTGAATTTGAAGCCGCCATATTGGACGCCATTTTGTTAGGAAAAAAATAATAATAATTGTGTCAATAGATTAAAATACAATAATGATTTGATAATAAAAAACCGGCCCACTAAGTCACAACAGGTGCTTAAAAAAAATTTTCAAAGTTTATGTAATTTTCGGCCATTTATATACCGAAACCTCCAGTTAAAGCATTCTTTGAGCAATAGAGCAAGTTTTTAGCAAAAATTTAATATTTTATCTAAATTCAACGAATCGAATAAAAATTAGATTCTAAATTATATAAAATAACATTTTAATTTTAAGCTTTCAACGAGCTTTTGAGATTTTTGAAGCTTTTTGAAAAAATTTGAAATTTCGTTGAAGGATCGTTATTTGGATAGAAAATATATTTTAAAACGTATAAATAATAAAGTTCGGAAAATAAAGCTTCTTGGGAGCTTTTAAATTTTTGCAAAGCTTTTATACGAAAAGTTTAGTTTTGATATTTTTTATTTTTCCACAACTAGTTTCTAAACTTCTTGCATCATTACATTTTTTCGATGTGAAGAAAATTATCGGAAAATCCAAATCAAATGTGATCCTTTCAATTTGATTTTCTTAGATTTCCTAAAGGGATCAAACAATTCCGCACACCTTATGGAGATGTTGAACGCACGCCACTGGTTGAAAGAAAGTGTAGCTTAGTTAATTTTTACAGATTTTACCCAGTTTCATAATTACTTCTTATCTTTGACTAAAGATTGTCAAAATTCATATTCATATTTTTTGAGTCTTTGGCAGACTTGCAAAAAATACAAACGGTTAACTTTCTGAATGATTTTATTTATTTATTTAGAGCATGGTTGCTCAAATAAAATTATCTTACGGGCATGGAAAAATATTTCGAAACCTTTTCTAGCTAATGTAAAAATAAATAATAACAATTAATCTTTATGACCACCTTTACGACTTATTTTGGTAATTTTCGTGATTTTCTATTAATTTATAAGTTAATTGCTATTTTGCTAGCCCTTGTTCCTCCATCTCTAAAATGAAAGAGCTTATTTTAAGATCTATAATTATAATTCCCTTCATTTCCTGTAAATTCATATGTGAATATTAATTTATCAACGTTACAAATCAAAAATAGAATCGAAAATATAAACCTTGAAAATGGCCTGATATCTAGGTTTGAAAGGTTTATTACGTATTATTTTACCACGCTATTGATCTTCAAATTCAAAAATTTAAAAGCAATACAATTATTTGACGACAAATTTTCATGATTTTCTTTCGGTTTATTTTAAATGCAAATTCCCCTGGTAATTTTAATTTTAATATGGGAGTAAGAAAATACCCTTGGTGTTTGGCGCTGAGAAAGACTTGGAAAGTATACCTAACAATTGAGTTTAAATTTTCAAAACTAACCTAAGTAGGGCTTTGCTATTGAATACAAATTTTGAATTTTTGAAATGAAAATTTATTTTTTTAATTATCGGCTAATTAAACGTATATAAATAAATAATTGGTAATTTCGCGGAAAATTGTATTATTTAATGTAAAATCGTAAATTTACAATTTGTTATTTTGATTATTTACAATCAGAGCTAATTGTCTAGCTTAGCTCATTGATGTTAATTCTAAAAATATTACGGTCGTTCTTAAAATTTTAATAATCACGGATTTTAATATTTGATTCTAAAATTAAAGTATCTAAAAAGCATCTAAAGCATAATTATTTCTTAATTAAAACAAAGTCATGGTTTATACTTGCCCGGATCATATTACTTAGCAGGTGTAATTTATAAATTTCTACAGTATTTACTAATACAAATTTCATCTCTAAATATCCGAATTGGACAAAATATTAATTGAAGGTTAATACAATTTAAGCGATTTTTTTATGGTAAAGTCCATAAAATGGCCAAATAAGAAGATAAGTTCATCTACCTACGTTAAATAATCATTTTCTTATAATAAATTCGATTAAAAAGTTGAATCAATTGATGTAACAATAATTATGATAAAAAATCTGTTATGGATACTTGATTTTTAACGACAATAAATAATTATTGAAAAACTATATCCAATATGAAATAATAAACAGTATTTGCTATAGAATATTTATTATGTAAATTTCATTCATGTTATTAATATTTAATACATTTTTTTAAAGTTATTTTATAATAAAACTATTACTTATTTCTGGTTGCAAGCATTTTTGAACTTGGAATATTAATATTAATTTTATTTTTTTCAATTGAATGAATTTTACGTAATTTGGTAATAATAGGAAAAATGGGAGAAAATTAATAATTAGATTATTTATGCATGATGATGGTAGATGAGAAAAAATTAAATATTTCTATAATCGAATCGATTTATATACTTTTAAAATGAACCCAAGTTATTTTATATTGAAAGTGAATGAAAGAGTGTCTAATCAAAGGAAAAGTAAAAAATGATAAATCAATAGGATTTCGATCAATGTTCGATTATTTTGTATTATCTTGTCTTATTATCTCCGCCTAATGTTTGGAAGAAAACATTAAAACAATGTGCGGGAGCGTTGATTGTAAAAATGTTGTTCGAAAATACAGTACATCGATCAGATTGTATTTTTATATTGGATCTAATGGAATCTATTATACCTCAATCAATAAACCAAAACACGAAATTGATTATCAATCGAGAGTTATTGAATTTTTCTTTTATTGCATTTCATTAACTATTCGTAATATAATTTAACATATACAAGTATATACAATGTTCATGTACAATTTGAATGAATATTATTATTTTTAATTGTTAAAATAATTAAAAACAAGGTGAACACATGTGCATAATATATAACTTTACTAAAGTAATGAATTTTTCTAAATTAAAATTCGTTTGTCTTGTAGACATACTTATTCAAATTGTTTTGACGAATACTCATATAATTACTGCTATAACTAGTATAATTATGGCTTAATGATAGATACTTTGAGCATAGCTACGAGTCAAATAAACGAATTTTTACAAATTGTACAGAGCAATTCATTTGTAATGGAAAAGTTCTTACAATTTGGTTTTCGATTTCCAAATTTATGCAATTACAAGACCTACGTAATATTCTAAATTTGAGATTGGGTTTTAGAAAAAATTTGGTTTCTTAAACGTATGAGTAAATCGTTAAAGTGATATTTCTAATCATTTTATTTGTAATGTAAATATAATGTTGTTTAATAATAATGGACTTACACTACTAGCAAAATAAACAGCTCGATTGGCGATGCAAAACTTACTTTAAATAAGATATACTTGTATTTGCTGCTATTACTGAAAATTAGACAAAAACCAATATTTCATGAAATGAGGATCTAACAAAATTCATTTTAAAAATTATTTGGGAATCCGAAAATTCGTGAAATGAATTTAAAAAGTTTTTGAATTGAAAATGTAAGAATTACTAGAACTTTAATATGAAATTTTCGAAAAACACTAAAATTTTATAAAATAATTTAATAATTTTAATAAAATTGTGAGAAAACCGGGTAAAATTTTATAAAAAATTCGGAAGGTTCGTTGTTGATTTTAAATTTTCAAACCACAAAGCTTTTACTTTTCAGATTACAGGTAACCGGAATTTTGTTATCCTACGGTATTCTCAACCCTAGTTTTGTATGTCACCTTTATTTGCCAATGTACCTACATGCCAACATATGCCTATAAGTCTTTAAATGACTACAATTCGACAAAAACCATAAGGTACTCGTATGATATAGGTGAGTTATATTTTACTTTTAGAACTTCTGATAAACTGAGTATATTGTACTGATACCGATAAAATGTCATATTATCTGTGGTTAGCGGTTTCTCGCTATTATCGTTGTTAAACTTTCTATTTTTCAAATAAACCTTTTATGTGATATGATTCAATAATTAGTTAGTCAACTTAACCATTCATGACTTTGTTTGATAATGGATTTTTTAAATGAAATATAATACGACAATATACTGATATCCAATAAAGTTTTCGTGTATTCGTATCTACATACAATTATTCTGTAAATATCCACGTCCGCTTAAAATGAAAAGAAAAGTTAGTTAAAATTGAGTAGTTATACGAATATTTTGACTAGCTCTGATTTAACTAATACTGTAAGATATAAATTTAACTTATCTTGCACAAGGATATTAGATTGACCTAAAAATACGATGTAACTAATAATAAACATTTTCCGACTTTTCGATTTCCCAGAAAATGCCGGGTGAAAAATCACCAATTGGGACAATATCATACAATTTCAAAAATTATTACTACGTAGGAAAAAAACATTTTTTTTATATTAACGTATATTCAGTTAATATAAATGTTAATTTAGGTTTATTTATATTTTATTTATGATACGAGACTTTTTTTTATATAATTCAAAATCTAATACTTCTCTAGTAAAATGCCTTTTACAGAATGTGAATTGAAATAAGCGTTCGTTTACAGTGAGGTAAATAAAAATAACTAGCAAAAAAGTGTCATTAAATCACAAATCACTTTGGTGCAAGTTCTATACATTTTTTTAAAAAAATTTTCTTCCCAAAAGTTATCTTAATCGCAACTTTCAAGACACCCTCTTTTTTGAAAAAAACAACTTTAATTTTTTCATATAAAATCGAACTTCCTTAATAGACATATTTGGCTTCCCTCATGATGTTTTGGTCCTTGCTTAATGAAGGGGTCGATTAGTTGTTGTCGTGCTAGGGAACCAGGCAGATTTCATTCGTGTTGTCATATATTCGTATTTCTTTATTCTCTGGAAGCAATTATATACATAGGAGATATATTTTGGACTCCCAATTGTTTCGATTGTCTGATCAGTATTTGGGTCAATAATATCGTTATCGAAGTTTTCCTTATCTGAAACATTGTTCACAAATTGCGCTCCCAATTGCATTATTCTCTTGATCGGATGGCTCTTCTAGTAACGCCAATACCTCAGTCATGGTTAGATGTCGTTTCCGTTTTCATAATTATAAACTAACGAATTAAAACAAATAATACCGAGTGTAAAAAACATGGCGGAATTGACGTGAATATTTTTACGAATAACACAAAAGATGATAAAAATTCTGAATTCCTTTGTTTTACACGCTAAGAAGCCAAAATAACACGTTCGAATCCAACTGAATAAATTCAATTGGAATTGAAGACAGTAATACTAGAAATACGTCTAAATACGGTCGAATGCAAAAGAGTAACAAACAGAAGCTAAAAATAGCGCGAATACTGGTCAGACATCGGCCGATGATATCCATATTCAATGGTATAACAATGTTAAAAGAGTGGTTTTTCACCCGGCATTTTCGCGCACTTGGCAACACCTAAATTGCCTGCAAGATTATGATGGATACGAAGGATTCTTTGGCAACATGTCATGTTTATATTTAATACTTGGCGGCCATCTTTATTTTAGATAATAGTGATAACAAAAAGGTCTAAAAGAATTCTATTTTTTCACTTGTCCAAATGGACACGCAAAGTAAATTAGTATAGCTAAAACACACAGTTAATGAAAGCTAAATGTCCAAACTGTAGTAATTTAATGTCACATCACCATTGTAGGATGTAGGGTTACATTTGAGTAGTTAATAAAATTACTCAATCATCATCAAGCCTATCATTTCTGTCGGGTGATATATCCCTATCCCTTTTGTGGAGCCTATTTTATTTACAACTCTGGGAAATACAGCCCTTACTTTATTGATTTCACGAATTTATTCGAAGTCTTTGTAAACAATCGAATACGGAAATAAAATTGTACAAATTTGCCTTCTAATTTTAAATTAAATTTGGATTTTTCATTTCTCGTTTGGTTTCGGATTTGTATCGTCAATTGTTTGCATGTACCGCTAATGGAATAACAATAACTACAGAAATGGAATATATGAGACTGACGAGATTAAATCACATTATACGATGAAAATTATTAAAATATTTTAAAATCTGCAAATGTGGTTCATGAGTCCGTCAGTCAAAGCATTACACGATCAGTCAGACGTCAATCTAGCCAAATTCATGGACAGATTCCATCATTCTGATGGCAGACCGAATGTGTATCGTATTTATAACGAGTGGCTTATTTTATTTATTGTAAATTCAACGGAAAAAGTCGAACAAGTCGATCAACTGCCGAAAGTCATATAGTGGGTAATCAGTAATACACACAGAAAATTTTTAGTTATTTCCCAGAACTTATATTCATGATTACATAGTTTTCCAACATGTTACAGGTCCTATAAATTAAGTACGCAGATGCTGTAAAATTAGGACTCGGTGGAAAACATTACGAAATCAATCAGTTTTTGATTGAACCTTTCTGACAAATGGCTATGATATTGATGGGATACCAAGTTTTTTGAGCCAATAATATATTTCTGTACGAAAACTTTTTCGGATTTCAGTAAGTAAAATTGGTTGAGTATGAGGATGTTTATTTACAAAAAATGTTTAGCAAATAGTAATTAGTGATAAATTAAAAATATTTATGCGAAAAATATCTATACATTTTAAATAAAATTGTTAATGTTATTACAACTAATTCAATATACAAGTATAATATACTTGTAACAATGTACAATGTACATACCACTAATTTAGGGAAGGGTTTGATTAGAAAGATGACAAGAACATCAAGTTATAAGACGATAATTTATTAAAGCGTAATTAAAACATCCAAATTTTTAAATACAGAATTCACATATGGAGGAGGTAGGCAGTCTCTGTATTGAAATGATATTTGTATAAAGCATTTATGAAGGAATTATACGATGGTCAGATGACCTACAACTTTCGCTGAAGTAAATCTTCCAAATCTAACGAGAAGGCGATATTATCCCGTCACACTTAACCAAAGCTTCCTGATATGTAAACTATGAAAAACGTTCTTTTAATTAAAGTCTAACGAACCAATTATTAAAATTGCTAATAAAGATGTTTCTTCAGCAAAACAGCAAAACCTACCATATTTTATATATGGAAAGGAAAGAAATAAAATAAAATAAAATTGTATAAAACACCTACAATGAATTTGGGTCAACGGCCGCTCATTCATGAAGAAATATTGATAGTTTTAAGAAATTTCTCATAAAACAAATTTTTTTTAATAATTATTTTTTGGATTGTTTTTGTACAGATAGAGATTTTCGAACGAATATTGCCAAATCAAGTGTTTAAAAATGGTATAAATTATATTACTTAAATGAGGCAGCATTTTCTTGCTTGCATAAGAATAAATTGTAAAATTAGAAGAAATAAAATGTATGCAAGGTCATGGAGTCATGAAAACAATTTTTCGGTTACATTTTTTCTCATTTTATTAACTTAAAAATAATGAGAATTTTTTCTGTCTATTAAATAATGTCCAGTCCGTAGCGAATTAAATTTGAATTATGTCTATATATTTTTTAAGTATGCAAAAAATATATGTGAATTTTGATTTCTATTGCTAAACCATGGTAATTTAATTCAATGTTTTGTAAATGAAGTTTAATTAAAAATAAACAATAAAACCGAATTTTGCATATTATATATATATATAATTATACACGTTTAACCCTACATATTTGATAATTTGATAGATTTTGATTGAGACGCCTCAATAGTGAGCAACAGAAGGGTATTTACTGAAATCAAGTAAAGTAGGCATGAAACCAAACATGCGAATGGCAGTTTCTGGCATTTTAGGGGGAATGGGGGATTTTCGTATTTATGTAAGTTTTGAGAATAAACTAAACTACAGTAAATACGTTTTAGTTCATAGAATTTTCAATTTTGGAGTATCTTCTCCAATATATTGATTATATATATACGAGTCATTCTTTGAAACACGATAAAGTGGGCTGATATGTTTTAAATAAAACAATCACAGAAATGATTGCAATTCTTCTTGTATTTAAATTAGTTTATTTTATAATTTTTAAATACAATAGAAGTCTTTACTATGAAATAAGAGTAATTAATTTTTATTTCCATCACTAGACGTTTTTAATTGGCATAATTAATATATCCATAAATAGTGCGAATTAATAATTTAGAAATTATTATTTAATACGAGACTGGCCTGAGCGATAATATAGAAATATTTACTCCATTTGTCTCAGAGCTTATGATTCATAATATTTCACAAGAAAGAACAAATGATACACCACTGGTTTGTCATAATGCCGTCTATAAAATATTAAATTCCAGATTTTAGCCGCCTTAAATAGGCGTTTGTTTTTCTTTTTTTAGGGGGGAAGGAATGAATAAATATGTATATATGTATGTATGTTAACCAATCCGATAAATGGGTATGCTGGAAAAAAACGCATTAATTGACAGATTGGAGCCTCTAATTTCCACCTGAAATCAATTTCTGGTTAAGGGGTCAGTTCCCAATCTCGAAGACTTTTTTCAACCATTTTTTTATTCATAGAAGAATTTTTTTTATTACTTCCAACTTTGAAGGAGGGGAAAGTTGATCTTGATAAGTAGGTAATTTCATTTGCAGCAATTTAATAATTAATCCCAAGAGATTAAAATTTCACTGTAATAGTCCTATTTGGTCTACTATTGATTTCAATATATCAGAGTTCTCTTTTGAATATCTTGTTGTTAACGATTCGGCACGTATGTTATCAGTACTAGTCCTCTACCGATTTTTTGTAAAAGTATCGCACAACTGTTTGATTGGCCTCGCCGATAGAAGTAACAGTATTTCAGGATTGACAAACTAGTGCCCATATCCTACTTAATAAGAAAGAGGTCCACCTTAATTCTAACCAACTTCTAAATTAGGTAGAAAATTGAAATTAAATTAGAAATTTCAATCTAGCCACTTTAATGCAGTGATTTATATACTCAACTTGTTCGGAAAATTTGATTAACTAGAATTGTGTACGGTATACAGAAATACGAAGAGAAATTAAATTAGCGATTCTGGTGTACTTAAAATCCGCACGAGGCGGAATAGATTATACTATAGTTGGACAGTAAAATTCCAGAGTAAGTATCTTGGTAGTTTCATCTTCGACGCGCTGATAAAAAAAAATAACCTACCACCTCTTTCACCGGACTGTGATATACATATATACAATATACATCTTACTTAATACTTAAGTATTCAAAGGCTAGTTATAACATTATTAAAAACAGTAACATTTTCGGATTGTGTATATTTTTGATTTTTAATTGAAAGAATAAATGTTG
>JANTOP010020870.1:0-13201 GCA_027564815.1 Symmerus nobilis | reverse complement strand
GGAACTGTTTCGAATATTCTTGAACATGTTTCTGAAACATTTTTGAACATGTTTCTGATGTTTTGTATCTGTATGTGAACTTACCTTAAGTTAATTCAAAATCCAGAATTTAATCAAAATAAAAAATTTCGTAATAATTGAGATATGGAGATGGAGAACTACAAAAATGGAAAAATTTAATAAAAATCGATGATTCATTATTTTAGCCATATTCCGGATACTACGGAAGTTTATTTCGGTAACCTAAAGAGAAGTTACAATAAACTAATGATACTCGTATCTTCATTGTTCAACCTAATTTTGAGAAAACTAAAACTTTTCCCAGCAATTTACCAAGAGTTGCATAAACTAAATTTTCAAACACGAACTAATATTTTTTTAGAATTATTCTTCAAAATAATAAGTACTTACTGTAAGAGGAATTATATGAAATTGAAGTGTGAACAAAATAAATACTATCCTCATAGTGTGTAGTGGTATACATATTTCTTAAATAAACTAACGCTTTCACCATCAAAAATACTTTATAAATTTTTACCCAATATAGGTCCCTCCTTCCTGCAAAACAGCGTCCGAATTTAAAATGACTTTCGGTATTATTATTGCTCTCAAGAAAATTAATTTAAAAATTAATTCTGTTCTATAAGAAATACATTGTTTATTAATTAGTTTACTCTAATCGATATCTTTTAATTTATTTACTTGATATGAGCGAGCTAAGCTTAATAAATCGGTGATAAATAGGGTACATATTTATAACGGCTTTGAACCAGGGTTTTTCCATCTTCTATTCCTTTAACCTAATTAGACTAAAGTGACTATTTTAAATCTAAGATTATGTTAGATTTTATGATAACAATATTGATATTCTTCTTCTTTAATATATAAATATCATAAAGGCACATTTACTTTCCCAGTACATTGGGTTATAAAGCATCGGATACTGTACGGCTTATTAAATAGTTATTATTTTTTTAACAAAGGTTTGAAAATGAAATACATTTGAGCCTGTAACTTGAACTATATTTTGAATTTTCAAAATATCTTTTCAACAGTAATAAATAAAATTCCTAGGCTCGCTTAGTAACTATAATTATACCGGTTTTCTCCACACATTATTATTTTAAGTTCATCATTAGTAACTTTTATCTATACAATTTTAACTTTCATCCCAGCACCGAATATTATTGATAGCTCTTATTTTCCCAACTCATATAATGAAATTATTTGTATTTACATTTAAGTCAAAATGTAAATTATATAAAAATTAGCTATATTAATTTTTGAGAAAAAATACCTAAATTAGAATAAAAATAAAAATTTATATTAAAACAATCCTAAAATTAAATATAATGGGTATTTTTTATATAAAAAATAAAAAAATTAAAGATGTAAATAAATTTCTCGTATATAGTTAAATTTAAATGAAATTTAAAATAGTAAATAATATATAATTAAACTAAGAAAGTATAATATTAATTCTATTATCTGGTTTATAATCTAAATAATATTCTTTCTTTGTTAAATTAAATTTTTAAATTTTATTATTGAAAGAGAAAAATATATTCTATATTGATAAAAAAAGAGAAAATCTATCATAATATTTATATAGATATTTTAATTGAATTTATTTAGGAAAACAGAAAATAAATCAGTTTTTGTTTAACTATAATGTATTACAAAAACAAGTTATATTTAAATTTAGTAGTAAAATGGGGATTTAATCAATTAATTAATTAAAATATTCATAAAATAAACAAAATTTCTTTATTTTCTAATTAAAGATTTTCTATTCATAAAATCCATCATATATAAAACACCCACCCCAAATATAACTACACTAATTTTACCTACAAATTACTTGTACTATATAAATAGTAAGAAAGAAAATATTGTTAGATGAAAATCTGAATTATTCATAATTATTACATAAAATGAAAAAAAAAAAATAAAAGACAAAGTAGAATTTACAACCGAATTCAAATTATAAAAGGAAATGTGTGTAAATGGGAGGAAAATGGGTGATAATTGTGAAAGAAAATTAAAACCTTTATGTATTGTTTCGAGTATGTAAACAAGCACCTATTGTACTACAGAAATATAGGGAACTGGTGAGAATAAATATTAAAAAAACGAATGGAAATAATTGAAATAAACATTTGTGTTTTAATTAATTATTTTTTTATTTTAACAAAATAATTTAAATTGTAAATTAACATTTATTTATGATTGGATGAACACATTGTTAGATTATGAACTATAGGACTATCTGCAAAAAATTTTGTAATAATACTAACAGTGAAAGTCACGTGTGTAGGAAAAGCAATGACCAAAAAAGTCAGAAATGGTCGGGAAATGTCAGGAACACTCTGAAAATTGTCGGGAATAGTAGAATAGAAAAGTCATTGTCTGAACTGCAACAGAATAGAACTGGAAGAACATAAAAGTTCGGAAATTCAGAAAATCTGAAAATTAAAGTTGCAAGAAGCCTGGAAAATTTCCAATATGGTCCGAAGAAGTTCGAAAAATCAAAAGTCAGTAGTGGCATTCGGTCAATATCTCCATGTAGTGTGCAGAATTGTGTAACCTTAAAAAAACTTATCATCGGCTCATTGATTAGTTAGGGTATCCATGTCTTATCTACCTATCATCGGTCTACCGTTCTAGTTATGCATAAAGTCTATTACAGTAGCAGTAACACGGACTAATTAAAAAACATTACGGCTAATATAATCTCTTGAAAAGTTCATGAAATTTCAATCTAGTACTTAAGCCCAATAAGCCTTAATTTTAATTCATTTGTAACGTAATATGCTAAGGTGGATATTAATCTATAAATCCTTAGATCGTTCGTAGTTCTAGATCGTAGTTAGACTGTTCGTAGATCTTTGTTCTTAAGAAGAAACTTGTTTATAAGCTTGTTGTATGTTGGCAGCATAGATTTTCTTTCTTTCAACCAGTAGAACGTTCTGTGTTCAAGTCCTGTACTCCCTCCATTCTCCTCTAATTTCCTCCAATTTGTATCACGTTATCGATAAATTGGATGATATAGGCTTAAATATTATATAATAGGCCCCAATATTTAGGATTGCTAGAAGTTTCCAAATCTCCAAATAAAGTCCTATTGATTCACAGGTTACCATTTACCAGTCAAGAGTTAGCATTTATTTATAGAAGACAGATCGGAGTGACATTGCCTTTCAAACGGCCCATGAAGGAAGTTTTATTTTAAAAAGTCGTGCAATTTTGCTTGTAAGATTTTATTGAATGTTTGGGCCACTCTGATGTAAACATGATATTTTTTAGACATTTTCTTCAAACGATTAAATGAACAAATGGATTTTTTGTTAAATTTTTAAAAATCAACTCGAATTTTGAAGAGAGTTTCCGCAAGGCGAATTCTTTAATCGCCCCTTTTCCAAAAAAAAAAAACGACTTTAATTTCGTGGAAAATTTAAAATTTCCAAATTTTAATCACATTCCATTTAAGAGTTGGTTTAATGAATTAAATGAATTAAAGAGATAATGGGATGAAATCCTTAAGAGGTTATCCCAAAAATTGATTTTGCGTTTACAAAATCTTCGATTTTCCTTTGTATTATTTTCCATTATTTTACGAACTGAATATTTCTAAGGAGTTTCTTCGGAACGTTGACAATCTAATTACGCAGAATTGTCCTTAAGACGATACATGTAACCGCCTGAATTTTGACCGTTTTTCAGAGGCTTATTTAAAAGGAAGAAATAAATGAATCGTTTTTAAATTCAGTTATTCATTACAAGAATCAGATTTTTTATTTCAAAATGGCCGGCGTAGTAACTAATCTCTTGAGACCCTCGCGGGGAAAGACATCAATCAGCAGGATTTTTAGCTTCTGTTACTGCGATCTGAAATCAAAAATTTTGGTTTGAGCGACTGAGCGTGTTCATAAAACATGTATTTTCTAGTTAAACCAATAAAAAACAAAAATGTCAAAACATCGTAAATTGGCACACCTCAGAGAAAAAGTCCGATTTTTCACCCTTTTTTTGAATGGTTTTTGGGTAAAAAATGGTAATTTTTGGAACTTTGTATGGCATTTTTGAGATTCAACTTGAAGATAATACTAGAAGACGTGTGCCAAATTTCATAGGAATCAGTTGAGAACTTTTTGAGATATCTTGCCCGCCAATTAAAAAAAAGTAGTTTCGAGAACAACGCGTTTAAAGTTTTGACACACAGCATCTCTATGATTACAGCGACTTACCAACTAGTCAGCGATTCCAGGGCCATACAGAAGTCCATCGTTCGTAGTTCTCGTTTTTATTCTTAAATAACCCTCTGAAAAACGGTCAAAATTCAGGCGGTTACATGTATCGCCCCCTTAAATGATCAAGGAATTGATAGATTATCTTCGAATATTTTTTATTGAAAATAATGATTTTTACAATCTAATGATGGTAAACTTCTTCTAAAGTAATTAGCGAAGAGATTTTATTAAGAAACGTTCTCAAGTTTATTTTTATTTTTTGCCCAAAATATTAGAGAATTTTCATGATTTGTGAAGCAATTTTGCAGAAAATTTGAATTTGCTTTAAATCTCCTTTGAATTATGAAAATTTAAAAACGTAAACTTGTTCTGAAATGAATAATGAATGAAGTAATTTGTTGCTATCATGTTCCGAAACATACCCAATAGTCAATATAGATCAATAACGGTGTGCTTTGCGCTCTCTGCACTCTAAAAAATCGGGAAAAGTAAAGGAAAGGTTAAGTATAGTGAGGAAGAACGCAACGCCTAGCAAGTTGGAAAAGGCGGAAATGCTCGGAAAGCTGTATTCCCTTAATATAATTCCTCTTTGAACAGGAAATTTCTAGTTAAATTAAAAATACGCCCATAGATAGATAGTCGCGATATTCACAACTGTTCAAAATCTAAGGCTTCTATTTTAGCAATTACACTCAAATAGCCTCATATTATGCATACTGTGTAAGAGTAGGCACACAAATTTTTATAAATTTCTGGGAAATTACCATATGTCGATTGGAACTGGTCGTAACTTTGGATAAATGAATACGAAGTCGTTGATGAAACATTCGGTTATTCAGTTAGGATAAGCACGATGGAATCTTTTAAGTTAAAACTAAAAGCTAAGAGACTTTTAGTAGATTTTAATCCTCAAGATTTAGTAGTTGATTTAGCCTACGAATTGGTGCATCTTGTAACTTTTCCGAAAGAATATGAGAAGAAAAAAGGAAAATCGATGGCTTAATATGTTTCTCAAAACAAAAGATCATAAAAACCGATTGCGAGAAAGAGTATGAAACAAGATCGGTTGACAAATTTGATGCTCCTTCTTCGTTTGGAGAATGATATTCTTCGCGATTTGAGTTTGAATGTTAGAAATTTAGGGGGCCCCCAAAATACGTTTGCATACGAATAATAAATAGGTATAACAAATATACTATATATAGAATGTACATCCTTTCTGAGTAGAGTCTAATTTTTTAGGAATACTATCTTTATCCAAAGACCAGATACGTCAATCATTCACCAATCATTCTAGGCTTACTTTAGGTATGGGGCTGTGTATAATTTCATGCTGTCAAATGCACTTCTGCAAAATCCCTAAAAGCAAGACCAATGTTATGTCCATGCTTTTATACCAATTCAAATCAATAATTTCAAAAGTTTGATATTTATCAACTACTGTTTTGGGAGCATTTAAAAATTATATTATGCAATTAGGGTGAGTAATTTAGAATTAGAAGTAATAAAATCCCCATCCAAATTTCGCCAATTTAATTTCTAAATTAAATATGTCATAAATTTCGTGTGAATGGTTATAGAAATAAAGGTAATATAGAAAAGAAAATTAATCTCTTCAGCGGAACACCCACCCACCCACCATAAAATGCATTATTTTCAGAATAATTGAGCAATTTAATTATAAGATACCGTAAATAACTAATTAAGAATAATAGATATACTTAATTTGGAATATATTACAAATGAACTAGATTTTATTTAGGGTCTTCTGCATCTAAATATTAATATAATTTTATTATAAATAATAATTCTCAAATTACTCATTTGATAAATGCTTATTTCAAGTTTTAAGAGTAATACTAAATATATACCTACCTATATTAGTACAATATATGGTCACATACATGGTTAGGATTAGTATGCACAATATAAATAAAGTAATAAAATTTATAAGAGATCCATGAAATGCAATCCATCTAAATCTCTATTGCAGCAATAGCCGGTCATTTGACAAATTAGCTATATTAGCTTGGGACGAATCATGTATTTTTCTTTATATAGCACGAATATATGCTTAGTGTGCCCCTTTCAAGTATGTCCTATCCTTGTATTATAAATTTTACTGAACTGTTTTCAGCAAACTAACAAATATTTTTTTCCTTTTGTTTTTCACAATCAAATCTTCCTCAACATCTCATAAATATCCTAAGAAAAAAAAAATTAAAAATATGTATGCTTATTTTGCCCCAGATAATTTGGTAATATATTCACCATACAAGGTAACAAGGAATTTTTTTGCGTTGACATACACGGCTTCACATAAATACCTTAAAAAACAGAACACATTTTGGGGGTTTCAATTAGAAATTTGGAGTTTCCTAAAATAACACACAAATACTCAGAAAAAGTACGATCTTCAGGCAAATACCCATATTATGGAGAAAAATATAATTTTTTCAATCGACCTACCCTATTATACCATACATATTATTATTAGTTTTATATGCAGACAACACTATTCAAAATTGAATGTTGCATAATATGTCTACTCTACATATCCATCCGTAAGTATATGTAGGTATAATAACTCCAGTCAGTACCATAAAGAAGAGACAATTATAAATCCATATATATTCGAGGATAATATAAAAGAGAATGTCACATCCTCTGCAGACACTAAATGATGTCTAAATTATTATTCATTTAAATAATCAATTTTCCAAGCTATATTGGCAGTAGATGGTATGGGTGTCATCTTGGATTGAGTTATGCTTTGTGTATTAATAGCAGAGTACCAAATTTTTTAATAAATTTTAGCTGATGCGAAGGCTATAAGGAGGGAAATTATTTTTGATTGGATTTATTAGATATAATAGATATAATATTAAATATATTAGTAATAGTGCAATATGGTATACTTAATCCGAATATTTAAATTAGGAATATAATCCGGTTTTGATTACAAAACAAACACTATTCTAACCATCTTAAATATATTTCTTTAATTTGAACGAACTAAGGCTAGACACGATTTTCAAAAAAATACATGCATCCCTCGACATATGTATGCGATACGTGAATTAAACGAATTTCGACGTACGGGAAAAAAAATTGCGGCTTTCTCCTAGTTACACACCCAAGTAACATTAAGCCCTATATAGTGACCCTATATGAGCCTTATATTGGTGTTCTGAGATACCAACCCTATATTGTAATTCTAAGCGTTGTTGATACTCTATATCCCTGTTTACCACGGCATATACCCATTTTACCCAAATTGCTATATATTATATACACACAAAAAAAAAGCTTCGTTGGTAATCAGGAATCACTGCTCTATATCATACAATATGATCATAATATAAGGCTTTTCCTGATATCGGCCCCATATTGGAATTTATATTGTTACAAATTTTGAAATGCCCTATATTTACCCTATATCGGAATTTGCAGTTTTTAAATTTGATAAACCCTATATTGACATTATATAAACTAATATAGAGCTTCAATGGCATTATATAAAGCTTATTTATAGTGTGGTAAGCCTTATTTTTGATTATAATAGCCTTCATTTAGCCTTATATTAGATAATAAGTATACAAACTAGGGCATCGTATAATATAACAATTATTGTTTATTAATCAAATCGTTGTCAATAGCTGTATCTCTCTATACGCCAGGCGGTTAACGCGCGTACTCTAGGTATGATGGTTCCGATGCGGGTACAGGTTCGATTCCCAGTGTACCCAAGAAAGTTTACAAGTTTAATTTAAATATGAAAGTAATTGAAATATAAAAATTCAATTACATCATTAAACTATAAATGGAAAGTACTTTCCAAGTGTATAAAGAGAAAAAACACGCTAAATTATTTTTTTCTAAAAAAAATATCACACCCTATATTAGCTATTTATTTCTATTATAATGCCTATGCCCCTTATAAGCAAGGAATACTCTAATAAAATGCTAAATTAAGCCCTTATATAAGTCCACATTGTATGAGAAAAGTGCCGATGTACGGCCGATATGGGAACTCATTTAGCATTTTATCTTCTCGATATAAGGCTACAATGTTACTTGGGAGTCTTCGTGGAATTTTTATTTAAAAAGATCGATATGTGTTCTATATGTATTCGATATTTTGCTGATATTTCCGAGCTAATAGCTAATATTTTAATGCTATAGCCGAGCAAAAGAAATGATAGCAAGGCATTTTCTCAATTCCTCGATTTTTGTCCTTGTTTCTGTAAATTTTTGAAAAATTTACCTAACAGCTTGAAATGTTACACAAGCATACCTAAGTTAAACCCAAAATAATTAGCAATAACTTTTCAATTATTAATCTTTCTAATTACTTTGAAAAAAATTTAATGAGTCTTCGTGGTAGAGATTTCAAAAATAATAGAAACTCGGTTATATCTCCAGTTAGACTCATAAGATTTTTGACAGATACTTTCAAGGGATCTAAAATTCAATCTATATACATATTGGCATACCTGCGTCAGAAGTTCTTGATTTATTATTTACTTAATCCATGATTTTTCAGTCAGCTTTTAATTTTAATTAATTTTTTTTTCAAAACAAATTTTCAAACTTAACGGCAAAATATAAAAAAATGTCGTTTTAAGAGGGAGGAAGAATGTTTAATTTTTAAAAAATAATTGATTATTTTCCGGTACCCCTTCAATTACAAAAAATAAGACGTTAGAAACTAAATTATACTGAAGGCGAAGGAGGCGGAATGTTATGGGGAATTCAAGTATCATATCTTCTTCTCTATCTCCGTATTTTAATGTAAGTACTTTCGATAAGCTTTCGGGACTTTAAATGTTTTTTTTTTTTTTTTAAATTTCAAATTTCCTTAAAGGACCGTTGTCTGTATAGAAAATTGATTTTAAAAAGTAAAAAATTAAGTTCTATACTTGAAGTTTTCTTAGAGCTTTATATGTTTTGGGAAAAGCTTTTTTGAGGATACTTCTTATTTCATTCGAAATTAATGAATCGGATAAAAATTGTCTTCCAAATTTTATACAATAAAATGACATTTTAATTTTAACGATTCAATGAGCTTCCAGATTTTTAAAGCTTTTTTTTGGATAATTTGAAATTTCTTTAAATTACCGTTATCTGCATAGAAAATAAATTTTAATACTGAAAAAATAAGTTCGGTAAATAAAGCTTCACCTAATAATAAATAAATAAAATATGTTCTTGGGTTCAAATCCGTAATCAGCGATTTCAAATTTATTAAAAAAAAGGATTTTTCCTATTCAAAAGATGAAGAGAAATGTGAAATTTTAAGCTAAATTACCGAACAATTCAGAAAGTCGTTTTCAAAACATAGAAATAATATATTTATTCTTATAACTAATTATAAATTTTTATTAAATTTGATCCATGATCTATGGCTACACTTATGAATAAATCTGGCACGCCATGAGCCCATTACCACAAATCACGCCCCGTGAAACAATTCCAATTAATACACCATCAACAGTAAGTGGTCCACCTGAATCACCCTTGCACGTACCATGTCTAGCTGGTGATAAAGTACATATGTTGCCATGGGAGACTTTGAGTATTTACGAACGTCTTCGACATTCGGTTATGGTAATTGTATAGATAAATGAATTTATTGTAAATGATTCGAGAGGATTCTCGATTTCTATAAAATGATATTTTATTTCAAAATGTTTATTTGAATAATGTAAGAATTCTACATATGATATAAGACCCCATCCCGTAGCTGTAGCTCCAACGGAATCACCCATAAATTTCGATTGTAAAGGTATTGATTGAACCTTATCCGTATACCTAATAACTTCTTTTATTTTTTTTTACGGTTATGTCGTTTTCGCCATCTCGTTTGAACCATTTGTGGCACACAAATTGACTTACCAATGTAAGCGTGTACCACCGGTTCGAAGTTCACTAGTGCCATCAACTACAAACACATTTTATGGTGTTAGTATCCATTTTCTAGATATAATTAATCCACCACAGAAATTGAAATGAATATTTGGAATGGATACTTGATACGGATATCGTTTTATGTCAGCATTTAAACCACTGACTATAACTCCTGCTACAAATATCTAAATTATTACCAAAAAATAGTAATAATTAAATTACATAAATATTTTAAGTCTCGATATCAAATTGAGAAATGAGAAATTTTCTACAGCTCCGCATCATTATTTGAGATCACGAGTAAGCCGAGTGACACCTGTAAATATAAAATGGGCCATTTCATAAATTATCCTATTGAACAACTTGAACCACCCCAAGAATCTGAGTTGTTTACATCTCAAATGTAAATCTAAATTATGTTTAGAACTTTATTCTCAGATATGGTATTCACACGTGTTGTATTGTGACAGGATCATTACAACATTTAAACAGATTAGTTATGCATGTGGCATACAGTGGCATAACAAAAATTTAAATAAAGTTTAAAATACTATTTGATGACCTGGCCCAACACACAATTTTTTTCTGAATTTAACCGAAAATTCAACCGGTTAAAATACAGGAAATATATCAGTTAATTTTGGGTTGATTTAACCAAAAATGGGGAAAATTTTACATGGGTGTTTTTCTCAATTATTACTATAAAATTCAGATAATTTTTACCAATATTTTCAGAGTTAAATTTTGGTAAAAATATAGGTAAAATTTAAGTATTTCAGTGAACTGAATATTTCCTTAGTTTTGAGGTAATTTTTGGTTAAAATATTTAGTTAATTTTCTAATGGCTGACTACCCACAATTTCCTATATTTAGATATAAAATAATCGAAAAATATATGGCTTTGGTAAAATATTTTTTGGTAAATAAAAACTTTTGGGTCCTTTGACTTCAGTATTTAATTAGATCGAAATATTTTATACGCAAATATTATTTGATATGGATTATCAAAAATTGTTAATGTTGGACTTGTTGAAACATAATAAATGTCACGTTTGATCTGTGCCAAAAGCCATTGCAAACACAGTTTTTGCTGGTGAAACCATATTTTACCCCTAAAAAAAACATGATCACGTAAAATATGTCCCAAATGAAAATAATTAATATTCTTAATTTATTTAAAAAACCCAAATTTTACCGATTTCTTTTTAAGTAAAATATTTTCTATTTTTCAACCATAATATTTCCAATTTTATATCTACCATACACGTTATGCAATGCAGTGGTGTTACGGCAAAGATTACCGGGGTGGTTCGCAAACCATTGGCAATTCCTATCCTAACGATATCAACTACACCTAATAGTACGTAGTAGTACATGGAAAAAAAACGTGTAAAAAAAGACATTGTCATTATGGAAAAGAAAATTGGTCCCATATCTAAAAAATAAGTAAAAATAATTTTGATAACTTATATACAAATTTTCATTTTACGCTTATTAATTGATTTTAACAAAATACACATGGAATGATTTGTTGTGAAAGTGTATTCAAATAAATTTGCATTTGACATGAACAAAATTTTTCAAGAACAAAAAAATTTGTTTTACAAGATTTTATTCATTTTAACTGTTAGACAAAGTATGATTGTAATATCACAGCTAACAAATCGCCCTCGTCTATTAATTAAATTCCATTCGTAATTTCTCTAGAATTCATACTTTTATCTAAAACATTTATATTTAAAATACTGCATGTTGTTGCAATGCGCAACAGTTTATAATTTTTATAATCAAGAATTTTATAAACAAATCAAATCCTATATCAAAATGACTCGCATAAAAAGAAGATGAAATATTTATTTAGAATTGGTGCTAAATCAAATTCGTGCAAAAATAGAATAAATATCAAAATAGACTTAACAGCATTGAGCATTTGAGCAACTCATATAAAGAATTACTTTATAACAAGGATTTTAGTGAATACTCATGAAATTTTGGCGATGGATACCTTTTCAAACCTCAATACGGCAGCACTGACTTATAGCGACAATGGCGGATACCACCTTCCTTCCTTCGACACTAAATACAGTATTCATTTTACTCAATTTTATCGTTCTCACTACAATAATAAAAATTGAGTTCGTTTTAAACTGAAAATTACCCGAATAGCATCTCCACACTCAGTTAAGTTTTTGTTTTACTCAATTTTATCCGTTAAGTTTCTCTCCGGTTAAATTTCGGTTAAAAATATTTTAAATTATACAATAAACGTCAAAGAAATAAAGTTATATTAAAACAAAATCTGAAATCAGTGTGGACAGAGCATTTATTGTTATAATCCAAGAATTTAAATTATAAAAAACTTAAAAAAAAGTTACACGTTAACGTGCGAGTCCTCCACTTGTAAATTTTTCAGGCAATCAGCAAACAGTTTTCATCCCGTGCAGTCAGCAGGCTGAAAACCAAAATATTTTTATAACTGGATTTGAAGAACGACCCATTTCTTCCACTAGTGCGAACCAGATTCCGTCATTTCAAAATACGGTACTGCAGCCAGCCGAAAATGCACAAGAAGTTGTTCTTATTGATCCAGATAATTTAAAAATAATGATAAACCGAATTGCTACCACTATTACCACTGATATAAAAGAACATATAGCCGCTAATCAAGTCAAAATTGATAATTTGACAGAAAAAATGAACAAATTGACAGAAAAATTCGAAATATTGCTACAAATTCAAATGCAGAATATTCCGAGCAAGGCAAGTAATGTTGTGGGTGAATTTGAATTCCCATTAAAAACTGCAGAAGAAGTTTTCAAGTTGGATAATATGCTATCAGCTGATTCAGCCGAAAGACGCCAAATTCTACCACAGTTGGTAAGTATTATATTTTGTGGGTGGGTGGAATATGTTGTGCGTTTGCTAAACGAGGCCTCTTATATGTCTAATGTGAGCTTTCTTCTATTTATACTTGCAGACAGCATATTTTTCTCGATTCAAATTCGAGAGTGGCAAAGATGACATGAATGGGAATCGTACCT
>JANTOP010020859.1:0-13209 GCA_027564815.1 Symmerus nobilis | reverse complement strand
AAGAAATATTTATTTCCCGAAATGATTTTTTTTATCCAAAAAAATTAAATGATTTGATTAAAAAAAATATTACAAGAATAATATTTCGGTGAAAGTTTGATGATTTTTTTTTAAGAGGAAAAGGTTAGTTATAGGTTACGAACATGTCTCAATTTTTTTTAATTACACGATTTTTGTTAAACCGAAAAATATTAAAAGAACTCCAATTCGTGGGCTTAGGTTAGCCCGTGTCGATTTAGACATTTTTCGGTTATTATACTCTCTTAATGAATTTCTTATAATTAAATTCAGAAGCTATGTAAAAGCGATTTACAAGCAGTTTGAATTTAAGATTTAATATTTGTAATCCTAAATTAGAACCTTAACCAGCTAATATCTAATTAACAGGTATGATTGTATAGCCCATATTTTGCAAATTTTGAAGTTCAATAAAATACTTTGAAATTATTGAAGTAAATGATGAAGTAAATCCAATAATAAGTAAAGACTGGCAATAAATTAACCATAACTTTGTAAATAAATATCTTTAAGAATTATCTATCTCTAGTGGGAGTCGGTCAAAATTTTGCCTGTTTATTAGCACAAACCTTATCAGCATCTTGCCGTTTCTTTTCAAGGTTTTCGAGATTATTGCCAAGAAGGAGATGACACGATAGTTCAATTTACAACATGGGTTAAATCCTTCAAGCGTAGGCTTTCACGGGTTCATTCGACGGACAAAATTTTCCAAAAAAATTCCGATTTTCATAAAATACAATAGTTTGGTTTTATAAAATTTTCTGAATGTAATGTATGAATTATGTATGAAATTTTAAAATTTACCGATTTTCACGATTTTATAAATTTTTTAAATTTATCGATTTTTTTGGAGAATTTGTTTTCTTACATTTTGGAATTTCATTAAATATTTTCCAAACATTTTCCGATTAATTAAAGTTTCTCGCTTAATTTTTTTTTATTGAATTTTTAATAAATCGTCCTACTTCTATGCAAGATTTTAATGAAATTTTGAAATTGGTATAAATATTTTCGATTACGAAATCCCATATATTTTTTGGTATTTTCAAGAAGTATTCGATTGTCATTAAAAATTTTCAAAGTTTTAATGGAATTTTCGATTTTTGATTTAGCTCGGAAAATATTATAAAATCATCAAAGTAAAACAATTTATTGCAAAACCTAGAACAATGAGCAGGATTGACCAATCGGTTCGTTAACAGCACCTTTTTCTGCTATTTTTTACAGTGGTGCATTTCCACGATATTTTAATTTTTTAGACACCGCATTAGACACCATTTCTCTAAATAAATATTTCTAAATAAATTTAGTAATTTATTAGATTTGTCAATAAAATGATGAAAGTCACATCAGACTATGTTGAAGATTTTAAGTATTTTATTTGTTCATATCTACTCTCTTGTTCATGTGTTCTTAACTTAATTCGAAAATATCCAAAATCAGTACTCGGCTGACAAAGTGTTAACTGAAACTTTATATAAAAAAGCTGTAAGATCAAAACTAGGCGTAATTTAGCCACTTCGCTTCTTATGCCTATCGCAACGTAGATATTGTCTTCTCGGCACTCAGCAGCATTAGATTGTGAATCCCAGAGTACCTATTGAACGGTTTGTCATTTATGTTGGTATTTTTCCCAATTTTTTTTTTTCAAAATTTGACTTGCGAAATTATTTTCACTTTCAAACATTTATTTTGCAATATTAATGTAAGTAATTATTTCTGTAAATTTGTGTTGCGATTTTTCTGTAATTTACTTTCGCCATTTGGAAATTCTCTTGTGATCATTTATTTTGAAATTTATTATGCGAATTTGTCTTGCCAAGTTCTTCTTTTAAAATTTTTAGTGGCAATTTCTTGCATATTTCACTTCCAGTTTTTTCTTTTTCAAAAATGTAGATTATTAAGTAAGTAATAGATAAATGCTGATTCAATTAAATAATATATATATCGAATTCTAATTAAATGTAAATAATTAAGTAGATAGGTATTTTAAATGGAATTTGTTTGGAATTTATTTTCTATTTTTTTTAATTTTGGAAATTTTGCGAATGTCAATGTGAATATTGACTGCAAGTTTTCAATTCGAATTACAAAACCGACAGTTTTGAAGATAAAAGTGGAATCATCCGAATCAAATACTATAAATCCGCCAGAATTTTATTGAAGTGTCATTCAGGTGTCCTAAATGAACTCCCGTAGGAAATGTAAAAAAATTCTAACGATCAAATTAAGACTGATTCTCAAAAAATTCTCAAACATCTAACATCAAATCAACACGCCCTAATATTTCTTGTAACAGCATAGCATTTTTCTCGGTTCGATACAAAAATTGATAGACAACCGAATATGATCATAAAATGAAATGTTTTAACAACCATCGAATATTTTTATAAGCGAATAAAAATGAAATTGGTAAGTGAAATGGAAAACAATGCGGAAATTCATATTAAATTCAAAAAAAAAAAAAAAACAGAATTATTTCTAGTGGATTATAAAATAATAAATAATTAAATTTTTATTGTTTATTTATTTCTTGATTTATATCCGAGGAAATTGATACCAGAAATAAACTACAAACCCATATAATAAAATTATTAATTAATACTTAATGTTAAGTGGTCAATGGAGCTTAAATCTTTACCATTTTTTCTTCATCGTCTGTTGAGTTCGATAATAGATTTTCGAATTTCGAATTATAAAAACAAAAAATTAAAAATCGGTATGGGAATCGATTCATTTGATTTATTGGAGCAACATAAAATTTCCTTAATAACAAATCAAAAAATTTCCGAATTTTTATGTTACTCTTCTAACTAAAAATCAAAAAATTAAATTTGGCGCAGCTGAAGTAGGGTTACTAATTATAATTAATCAAATCCGGTATTATCCAGTTAGTATATGATTTGCAAATTTTAAGTTTAGGGTTTTGAAAAAAAAATAATTAAATTTTTAATTATTAAATGAAACTTGTTTTTTAATTCATTTACCCATTTTTTTTCCTCAAATTCTTTTATATAATTTCGAATCCGTCAGGGTCTATTGGTCAACGAAAAGAAAGTGAAATTATTTCTTGGGCCTACAATTTTTTTCGGACGTTTAAGTATTAGTTTTTTTTCCTTTGGACGATAGAAAAACGCACAGTAATTTTCATTGTTTGAAACAATTAAGAGAAACGAGATTTTTTCTGGCCAGATTTTTTTCCTTAAGAAACAAGTTTTTTGGTTGATGTGAGAACTTGTTTTTTTATCTTCTCTCGTCGCGTATAAAAATGTTATTTAAAAATTATTTTGATTTTTTTTTCTCTTTCTGTTTTGCTTTGACCAGATCTTTAAGACCAAAATTAAGTAAAAATTTGACCATCTAATGCGATTAAATGTGGATGTGTTTTTGATGGTATACAGCTGACCCTCCTTATACCATTGATAGGTCTAAAATTAAGCTACTTAAGGGGACTTTTCGTTTCATAATTGCAAAAATACACTTTTTAATGTTTTTTTTTTGGGGGAAAGACTATTATATTTATTGAACATTTTTATAAAACATATGAAGAATATATAAAAAAATATATATTGCATTTTTAGTACATCTTGACCACTGTACAGAGGGCGTTTTCCAAAAGATACTTTTTAAACGGCTCCACAGTTTTTGGCCTTCCTGTAACCGATAGATTAAAAATTCCAACGGGATTTTATTCATAAAGCTAAATACTAGTAACTGGACCTGAAATGTATTTTTTTCAACTATGAAATGAAAAGTCCCTTTAAATAGAATAGATTTGGTTATTTTTTACAAGGGTAATATGTAAGTATACTAATTTAAATGCTTGAATATTAAATTTTTATTTTCATTTCGATGTTGTAAGCGAACCACGACCAAAATATTAACAACAACAAAAAACTTTCACTTTCAATTTTTAATAATTATTAAATTTTTACCCGCCAAAATAATCAATAACAACGTGAGATAAAAAACATATGATTCTTTTACGATACATTGCGACACCTATTTTCCAAATCCATATCCTAATTTCCAATATAAAATTATTTCAAATAGGGAACGGTAAACATAAAATTAATTAAAAAGAAATGTGGAAAATTTATTATATTTACTTGTTTCTTCCAAAAATATCGGAAAAAAACTCCCCCCAAAAACAAGTGAATGGAAAAAAAAATTCAAAATAATCAATAATAATAAAATTCTACCAATTAAGGTAATATAGTAATTTATTTTAAATTTTTAAAGTGTTTAAAATCATCATTAAATTTTATTCAATTATTTTCTGATCATAAATTGCACAAAAATAAAAATCGATTTTCGAAAGGTATATCGATTCTCTTTCTTTCTGTCTTTCTTTCGAATTTAGATTAAGACCATTTTTACCCAAATAAAAATTGAAATAAAAGTGAAAAGAAATCAACCTTGGTAGTACTATTTACCATCTACCAGATTAATTATTTTGTAAAAGAGCCCTTCGATTAACCAATAATTTTTTGGGGAAAAATTGAGTAAAAGTTTATTTCGAAAAAAATCGAGTTTGATCATTATTACACAATTGATTTTAAAAAGTTGCTTATAAATTAAGTATGCGATAATTGAATAAACCATTAAGTAGAAATAATATTATTTATTTTTACTTTTCTTTTCATTTCGCTAATTTCATTAATTTACTTGGCTGCTCGTTTTGCATTTAATTTTTATTAAATTATATTCAAACCAATTGACACATAAACTCACTTTCCTTATACCACAGCCTTACCAACTCTTATTACGTATACCCAATTTAATATTATTTTTGTTTATTTTTGCACAATGTGTGAGTATGAGCACGCACAACATGTGCGTATTTTTAATATCATTTAACATTTAGTTGACTTAAGGGAACACATCACTTTTCCGATTTTGGTAAACCGATTTCTTTTCTTTTGCGTATTAAATGTCAATTAAGGTATCAAGAATAGGGGGTTAAAAGGATTTTTAAAAATTCCGCTTTTTAGAGCTAAGGTAGATACTTTTTGTAGCAGTGCACAGCAATAAATGATAACAAAACCGATATTCTTAATACTTCTAACTCGTTTTTCCCGAAACCCATGTCTTCAAATGCGGTTGACACGAATCCTCTACCTGTAATAGATGCTATGAAATTTTTCCTGGTATTTTTAGGTATATTCTCTTGTCCTTGACAGGAACAGATTATTTAATTTCAAAAAATTTGGATTTATAATGAAAAAAAATAGTTAAATTTTTTTTTAATTTTTTTTTATTGACCCACCATTTTTTAAAAAATTTCCTTTTCGTCAAGTACGAGATAAACAAATGTAATTTTAGTATCTCTTTCATTTTTTCAATTTCAAGAATCCGTTTTCTCGGAATAGTGTCCACCGCAGAGCACTGGTGATGTGGCACTACCGCACATCCGACAGCATTACGGCTAGCGATGTTAATTTTTTTTTAATACAAAAATTTTAAAATATAGTTAAAGGTATGCCATTTAACACAACTCAAAAATTTTTCATTAGTAATACGGTTCTTCTAAAAAAAATAGTAAACTTAGCCTTGCTTTGGACGCTCAAAACTGATGCGCCCACACCCCCCGCCCCCCCCCCCCCCTAAAGAAATTAAATAGTACACAGTAGCGAGCAATGGTTCTGGGAATTTTTTTTTAAATCTCTTGGTAAATTATCGAATCTTTCAAAAATTTCTAATTTCAATGAATTTATCCATTTATTAATTTTATAAATTTTCGATAAATTTTCCTAAAATTTTGGAATTTTGATAAAATGTCTGAAATTGTTCGGATTCTTGTAAGATTGCCATCCGTTATTGATAATGTTTGAGAAAAAGGAATTTAATTTCACCCAAAAAAGAGGGGTGAGTAACTTTTTGTTTTCGACTTAAAAAGGCTACATTAAGGTGTCGACCCTTTCCTTTTTTCAAACAAGTTCAGGGACGAAATTCTAAATATCGAAAAATTAAAAACGGATCTCTTTTTTTTTTGTTTTTCTCGTAATATTTTTTAATTTGGAATTGTTTGTAGAGACAGGTAATTTTAATCTATTTAATTCTACTCGAATTATGTCTCACTGAATAATAAACTTTAATAATTCTGAATAGTTTGCTAGAGCTAGGACCGTAAGACGCCAAACTAGACAAGCTGCCTTTAAAATAAGAAACCTAGACAGAAATCTTAGTTCTCATGCGAGTAGTATATTTTAGTCTTAACCTTTTTACCCTTTCCTGCTCTTCAACAGGCTGGTTCATGATAGAAACTAAAAGCATGCTGTGATCACTAGATACCATATGCGTTAGTATACGTATTCATTAAATCATAATACCACAAAAAGCTTCGGATTAGTATAAATCACTTGAAAATTTCTTCTTTAAAGTTAAGACCTTCGAAAGTTTAGTTGGATCAGGTGATAAAATATTATGATTATTTAATTATCATAATAAGAAATTAATTGCCGTATCTGATCTGCTGTGGGATTTTGCTAAGTCGAGTCGATGCGACTCGACAGAAAAATTCATACAAATTTTATCTGCGCACTAAAAATATGTATGAATTTCTTTGTCGACTCGACTTAGCAAAATCTCAGGGTTGGTTAAGCCCATTTTCTCGTGAACTAGCCTGAGGCCCGTGATACTAAAGCACGAAAATCAGAATACAAATATTTCCTATGGATAGGATTTCGAGATATGAATTTTTGAATTTTCTTCCGTTTTTCCGGTAGTAGTCACTTATTTGAAGACATCTGAAGTTAAAATAGACCGATATAGTTAAGTAAGGTATCAAATTATAGATAATTAATTTGCAAACAAAGTTATTTTTATCAACTTTGTCCGTCGGCTCAATTAAAAGAAATATAGCGATTAAGTAAATTTTCTCTTACAAAATTCAAATCGCCAATGCACTAAATCGATGAAAAAAAATCGAAAATGCACAAAAAAGATCAGTTTATCATTTTGCGCGAAGATATGACACTTTTATGATGAAAACAACTTGCTGTCAAAGAAAATCTATGATGGAGAAAAAACGAAATTACCTATGAATGAACAATTAAAACGTATTAAACGTATTGAACGTATTAAAGTTCAATTCGATTAGGAAGTTGTATACGAGGCGTGTCCACTAATTTCTGATTACTGATCTACTTTTCCAAACAATACTTTCTCGCGATCTACTTTTTGATATCACTGTTCGCCGCAATTTTTGTGATGTAGATGCCACTATACTTTTCGTATATACTTTGGCCCCTAAACTCGAAAATGGCAATGGAATATGAATTTTTGAAATTTTTTCAGAAGTGGTCTCACATATTTGAACATATCTCGAGTTAAAATTGTGGTCAAATAAGATATCAAGTGAAAGGTAATTAAATTACCTACAAAATCCTGCATTAACTTTTTAAATCCGCTCAGTAGTTTTGGCTCAATTTCAAAAATAGCTGCGAAGTCAATTTTTGCTCAAAATTTAAGTCGAAAATTCTACTAAATCGATGAGAAAGTATCGAAAAAGTCAAAATACACTCAGTTTATAATTTTACACGATATTTTTATAAAGAAAACAAGCTGCCGTGAAAAAAAATCCATGGAAAAATTATGAAAGTATGAAAAATTTAATTTAGGTACCAAAATGAGTTTATTTTAATTTATTTGAACTTCATTTTTATTAAGGTATTTTCATATGGCATGACACAAGAGTGTATTATAAATAATTGCGAATATCCTTGTTTGCCCTTTATAGATATCAGGATTCGTTTGTCTTATGAGAAACCAAATTCATATAATCCCCTATCATACTTTCATTCCAGAATCCCTGATAGCGACGTCCGTCGCACCAATGAAGGTAATATATATGGAGACGGCCTAACAAACCAAAAATGTATCGTTTCGATCTTACTGTGACGTAAGTGCCTACTTAAGGCAGTAGAATTTTACATTAACAGTTACATGAAAAACTTATTCATGTTAAACATTTATAACTTCGCTACTGAACAATTCTCTCTCGTATTCTCTCGTAACTGGTTTTTATTTATTATTTTGAGTAAAAGAAGGGTTGCGAGGTAAAGGCAGGTATATGATACACAAAATTTGTATGCAATTGATATGAAAAGGCTGGGGCCTGGTCGCACCATTGATTTCATTTGTTGGTGAAAACGTTCACCGTCTTCGTCACTGACGTCGCCAAGGTTCGGGGGGAAAATCCAAGTGGAAATGCAAAAAGTGGATTTCAATGACATGTAGTGAATTTCCGACTTAAATTTTGAGAGCAAAAAAATTGACTTTTCGCAACTTTTTTTTTGCAATTGTGCCAAAACTACTGAGCGGATTTACAAAGTTAATGAAAAGATTTTGTAGGTAATTTATTTACCTTTAACTTGATATCAATGTTTGAACATACAATACCTACCAATTTTAACTCGAGACACGTTCAAATATATGAGACTACCTCTGAAAAAATTTCAAAAAATTGCAAAAGTTCACATCTAAAAATTCTATCCATAGATATAGATATTTTATTGCCATTTTCGTGTTTAGGGGCCAAAATATATACGAAAAGTATAGTGGCATCTACATCACAGAGATTTTTTTTTATTTTGGGGCATAGTGTAATTTTTCGTCGTAGGTTAATAAAGAAAACTGATAATTGGGTTTTTGAGATTTTATATTAAATAAAAGAACGAAACGCTAATATGCAATCATACAATGTAATTTAAATGGTTATCGACCTAAAATCAGCTCGAGATCGACCAGACGATCGCGATCGACCTTAGGGACATCTCTGTTGTATACCGATTTCGGAGTATGGAGAATTTAATAATCAGAGTATATTATAAACTTCATTTTATACTGGCTGGCAAAAAATTGTACAATTCAGACACTCCAACTTCAATAAATTTTGCCTTCAAATTAGAATCGCACTGGATATCGATAACCTCCATTTGCATTTGGTTAGGTGTGAATTCTATATTTATTGAGAAAATTGAAGAAAACAAAGAAAACTTGTCTTCCAAATATTGTTTCAAATTCAGTTCAAAAGTTTTTCCGCGTATTTTTTGTATGATGTTAGTTTCACCTAAACTAGATTTATACAAGTCTGAAAATGCATTAAATTTTCATTTTTCAACTGCTTTTCCGAAAGAACTAGCTTACATTTGAATGCATTAACTTGGTCGCACAGGCTTTGCAGTTTCAAATTTAAATTGGATAAATGTTTCGTTATATCAACTATATATAAATATATATAAATATATAAATCTTGCAACCACACCGAATCAGAAAACAAGGTGATGTCTTGATACTTGGATATTAAAAATTGATATATTTCTTCTTTCAAATCCTAAAATTGCTTAAGAACCGTACAAATGAATTTTGAAATAATTCAATTTTTTATTTTGTGGTGGAACGACTAAACCGAATTTTATGTTACTTTTTTTGTTTAAAAGTTAGAATTTCAGCTTTAACAGGGATATGATGAGTGGGCCGCAAAGTTATACCTTGTGGGCCGCATGCGGCCCGCGGGCCGCGAGTTTGACACCCTTGGTTTAGAAGATCTTTTATTATATTAAAATACCACGAATGAGCAATGAATGACACTTTCGTCTGCCATTTTTTTTTTAATAAAAAGTGTGGTACATTTTCCATCAACAGTAACAAGGTTTCAGCTGCCATATTGGTAAGAAATTATAAACAATTTTTATTTTAGTGAAGTATTAAATAAGCCGGTGCTGAGAATTTTTAAATTGAATCATGATTCTATGGGAATTTAACATTTATGAAAACTCCAATGTTCGCTGAATATGTTCCACTGAAATGAAATAAATAATGCTTCGAAATGATCTTAATCGTTCGATCTTAAAGACGTTTTGAAAATGTTAAATTTGATAAATTTAATTTTTATCATTTTATTTGGATTTTCCTTGTTATACTAACATTTTTATAAATAAAGTGCCATAGGTTTATTTTACAACAAGAATTTTCGAACCAACTAATTATTTTTGTTACACTGTTACATAAATTACCTACCTACCTCACAAGTATTGATTAACATTACAAAGAAAAAACAACAGACTTGTACAAACGACGAACCCGCAAAAAATCACATTTTTTTCTGCTATTTCTTTCATTTCTTCCATTTCTTCGGATACGAAAACAATATTTTTCTAATATTTGATATTACAACATCGTGCATTTATTTACCATTTAATTTACCCATTTATTTATTCACTTCTCCATCTCACTTCCACTTCAAATAATAGGTGTAATTTTACACACATATATTTATGTCTATTATTTTATAATATTTTTAATTCATTTTTAAAATTAAATCGAATCGGTGGATTAAAGGGGGATGGGTACAAGACATGTTAGTTTGTATAGTTTATGAAAGCAGAATTTATAAACAAAAATAAAAAAAATTAAAAAAAATTTGATTATAATCACGGAAAAGCTCTCAATATTTTATAAAAATGATGTAATCGGTAGTTGGATATATTTATATACGATATATATATATATATATACGATCTACTTTCCAATATAATAAATAAAATGGATATTCAATGTTGATGTTTTTTTTATTAGAAATAAAATTTAAATATATTTCCATTTGAATTATTTTTTTTTTTCTTTCTATTAATTTCGATTTCATTTGGACATGAAAAAAAAAATTCTGTTGATATGTCAAAAAAACAGCAGTTGAAACCTAAAACTCTTACTTTCAGTCGCGTGGTGATAATGATTTGGCATGACAGCGAAATGTAAGGAAAAAAAAATAATTGAAGTTAAAATGAGGAAATTTAATTAATTATATTTATTTATTAATTTAATATTCTTTAAAAATAAGTTAATATTAAGTAACATAATTTTTTAAAATCTATGTAATCTCAAAGAAGTAGTTTTTAATTATAAAAATTAATATTAAGTAATACCTATATGTAAAATACCGTTCTTTTCAAACAAATAAATTATCATCAACAATAGACTCTTGTCTTAATTATTATCTCTTAAAAATGAGGAAAATAACATTAAAAAATAGTAATTTCTTAAAGACCCATTGTAACAGATTTTTATTCACATATTATACCAATTTCAATTCAATTTCTTAATAAATGAAAGTGAAAATGAATTGAGCCAGAAACCAGCTCGTTGGTTGTATCGGTGCAAGATTAACAAGAAATTGCAAGCGAGAAATAAAAAACAATCCAAAAGCCGGAAGAGTTTTTCTTCTATCGTTGCAATTTCAATTTTCTTAAAGAAAAAAATTATAAGTAATACAAAACCTGATTAACCATTCATCTAAGTCAGTATGTGAATTTATTGTGGTTTATGTCTTGTGTTTTTTTTCTTTCTTTCACAATTACCATTCTTGTAATAAATAATTGGATTATTTCCTTTCCCCCGCACACCTCGTTTTCCCTTTCAGTAAAACGATTTTCTTCATCCGAAGAAAAGTTGCGCACGCATTTATTTTTCTTATATCGATTAGAATAATTACATAATAATAGATGTATGGTGGATTAGGTTATTACTACATACATAGATTGGTTTAAAGTTAATTGAGGAACTGAAACCTTAGGGAATATAAATGATATTGTGAGATTAATTTTACGCGCTATGTGAGTAAAAAATATGATAAAATCAATCGAATTTGAATAGATAAAATCAATAATCATTCGATTTTTGCAAATAAATTAAAAAAAAAAAACAGCCTACAGACGGAAGACAATATTTTTTTTTTTAAAAATACAACATTAAAATTCGTATTTTATTTATAAACATTTGAGGAAAAAACCCCCCGATATCGAAAAAGAAATATACACAACTTTTGAATGAATTTTACACATAAAAGAGAGAAAAAAAAATCCCAACCAAGTAAACAGACATTTTTATGTATTTATAATAACATTTAGCGGAGAAAGTTGGTCTTTTCTTAATTATTTATTATACCGATTTTTTTTCTTGCTGGTAATTCCTTCATTTTTTTTTATTTTAATAGCCAGTTTTACAGTTTTTGATTTTTAAAGTTTTTCGGTAGACAGACAGATTTTGTGTGTATTAAAAAAAATTTTTTTTTTTGAGATATTTCATCAAATTTAGCATAGCGAATATTTCTTTTTGATACTTAAATTTCTGTTGGACTCTTTCTCTAATGCTGAAAAATGTAATATTAAGATTTATCAAAAGTTGCATCGGTTTTATTACCACATTTCACGTTATGTAATAAATGATTTTTTTTTATTTATTTCGTTATTACATTCACAACTATTATGCGTAAAGCTAGACAAAATATTGTTGATTTGGAGCCAGTAAATTGATTTCTTAATTCTATCTATTAAATCGTACAGCCCAAGACGGGAAGCTAAATATATAGGACTTGTCACGAACAACTATACTTATTTTGTACTGGTATTTTAAACTCAAAATACCCTGATTTTTCCAACAATCATACGTTTTTACCCTAATTGTCCCTACTCCCTATTTTCCAGTCGCAGTTTCTATTTTCTCCGACGCTTTTACACTGCTTTCAACAGTGAGGTAAAATATTGAATATTCTCATTCAATCTGTTTCTAGAACATCTAGAAAATATATCTGTTTCAAAAATATCTGGAAAATACAACTTCTTTTGGGTCCTCTCTGTCTAGAGCAAGGGTCGGCAACTTTTCCAGACTGCGGGTCAAAACCAACCAAAATCTGAGTATTAAGAAGACGTTTCGGGTCATTGGTATTTTCATTTTAAAAACAGTCTTTTCTGGTGAATATGATGCGGGATAAAACTATTAAAGTGCAGCAGGGGCGTGCGGTCAACGTCTCCATAAGATGTGCAGAATTTGTGTGCCGTTTTCTTCGGTCGGACAAAATGCAAAAACATAGAAAGTTGCTTTAACAGTTAGGTAAAAATACAAAAATTAGATATTACGGAATAGTTGAAATTTATTTATAAGAAAAATTCGTTGGGGCTCGGTACCGAGAAATTTGAATATCGGACATCCCAACATTTGATCCGGATTTCCCAATTATTTTCTTCCGGTCCAAAAAATGTAATGATGCAGAAGGCTTCTAAATTAGTTGAGGAAACATACAAAAATATCAAAATTAAAAATTTCGTTAAAAAACTCCGCAAGAACTTAAAAGCTCCCAGAAAGCTTAATTTTCCGAACCTTATTTTTTACGTTTTAAAATCTATTTTCTAT
>JANTOP010020848.1:0-13212 GCA_027564815.1 Symmerus nobilis | reverse complement strand
ATAGAGACAAGGCGTTTTGGGAAAGCGGCATAATGAAATTGCCATCTAAATGGCAACAAGTTAACGAAAAAAACGGCACATATTTGAGCCAGAACGAATGATTGTAACCATGTTAAATAAAGCCACGAAGTTAACGTAAAAATAATGGATTTCTTTTTCCCCAATCTAATATAATACATCCATTGTGCAATCAGCCATTCGTGTTAAATACTCTCTATTCTCAGTTGGAAATATTTCCGTACCGAAAATGGGGAAATGTCGATGCAGTGTGGTGACGCCAACTACTGAAGTCAGCATTTGGCTTGCCAGTCGTTTCGAAATATTTCCATTCCGAATATAAATACTGAAGTCAGACATATCCCGACGTTAAATTGAGATATGGAAATGCAGGTGCAGTGTGCAGACACCAAATACTGAACACACAATTTTTTTCTGTTACAGGGTGACCCAAGAAAGCCTTTCTTTTACAGGGTGACCCAACAATTTTGTCTTGCAAGGTTACCCAAAAAATTTTACTCAAAAATTGTATTCTCTACAGGGTGACCGAAAAATTTTTTTCCTCAACAATTTTTTTCTCTTTCAGGGTGACCCAACATTTTTTTCTTACCAAAATCTATTTCGACCCAAAAACGAAACACAAATTTAATTAAATTGTCCAAAAGAAGTTTCACTTCAGCAGTGTGGTCTAAGCGCACATGTTTTTTTTATTTTACAATTTCCTCTGTAGCTTTAATGTTGTATCATCATACAAATTGTAAAGATGAAACTCGATGGGGGAAAAATCAAACAGGTCGTATACAGATAAAAGTCTGAAGTCAAAAAAAGTCTGCAAGCGGAATCGAAAAAAATGGGATCTCCAAACCGGAAGTAGAACGGTTAAGAAGGTGTGCTTGAACTGGTAACTTTATTACTATGTGAATACACCGCAAGGAAATTCATTTCTCGTAGTAGAATAAAAAAAACTTTATGAATGAATTGGAGGGAGTAAAACTGAACAATGTGTAAAATGATGATTAAATACACTCTCATTCAATATGTTGTACGAGCTCAGTATTCGGTGTTGAAGAACAAATTGGATCCGTCCCGTCCGTCCGTACGTATGGGGAAAGGTATAAAGTGTATAAAGCCCTGTTTACCACGCCATATACCCATTTTACCCAAATTACTATATGTTACACACTCAAAAAAGCTTCGTTGGTAATCACTGGTATAAAGTATAAATTATATTGAACAGACGATTATCATTCTCAATTATATTCGGCATTTCTTATGTTTCATTTTCTACTGACTCGTCATTCGTGGGCCAATGTTTCTTGTTCTTAAATACTCGCTCGATACACAGTGTACAGTTTTTTCTTTTTCTTAGACAATTCGCGTTGATAAATAAATTTCGTTTCTCATTTTCTTTTTCTACTTTTTTTTCTTTAATTTATTTTTATATCAACTTTTGCTTAGTTTAGTTCAGTCAGTCAGTAGAACAGCACATACAACCGTTATACTGTTCATTTTTTTTTTCTATATGGTGGCTTTCTTTTCATACCACATCTGTATTAAGGAAACCAGCTGCTGCAATATATATGGAAGAAATTCTTTTTGAAATTTGTTGTTAAATGGGATTTTATTAATGGAAGTTATGTGTATTTTTTTAATTTTTATTTTGTATGGATAACATAAGTTAGAAATTCTAAGTGGATGTGTTATATAATAGCATAAAATTGGGATGAAAAATTATTTCGAAATCAATAAGAAATTTGATGAAAATGTACAACAATTATATTAAAAAATCGATGTGAAAAATTATTGCTCAAATTCTATGCGAATAAAAACTACTTAAAGAAATCAATGTAATATCAGATTAAATAAAAAAGAAATTGTAAGCATCCATCCACCATACAGCATCCACTTTTCTTGGATTAAACGGCAGTAACAAAAAGATAAAAAATAAAAAGAAGAAGATAATCTCTGTAAAATCATCATCTTTCTAACCTCATTCTTAGAAAGTACTAAGTGTTATTTAGAACAATTTCTCCAAACACATACCACCCAATCGAAAAGAAAAAATAAACATAAAATAAAAACCGAGGAACAAGAATAAGAAAAAAAAAGAAAAACTTCTTGTGAGAGATTTGTGTAAAATTAAATGTATAGTGCGCGCAGCATTTGGTGACTCTTATATATTAACTGTAAACAACAAGAAATTTCTTTGCACCATCTCAATTGTATTCGTGTCCCCCCAACACACGCGAGTGGTGAAACTTTTACGATTCGAACCAACAACAACAAAAAATATTCGTATAAATCCCGTGTGCTTTTCAATTGAGACAAGAAATTAATAAAAATAAAAAAAAAAATAAAATATTAAAAACGTGATGATCAATGATCATTGATTTAATACAAATGATTACATTTAAATTGATTTTTATGAAAAGAACAGCACCAATGATCAATGACGATGGAACAGATTTGATTGAGAAATTTGTATGCTAACAAAACAGAGGAATGAAAGAAAAACTCTCTATGCTAGTGGTTGTTATCGGCTTTAGTTCAAAATTTATAATCTGATTTCGATACATCTGTGAGATAAATAAATAATACATAAGTACAGTTATGGAGTTTCATGTGAACGAAAAGAAAAATAAAGAAGAGTCGAGATAAGAAAAGATATCTTTTCTCTGTGAGAAATAATAAAAAGAAAAGAAAAGAAAGACTTTTAAATATTTATAAATCAAGATTTATACACCAATAAGGATTATTTAGAACGGATTAAAGGAACGTACTTCGAAATACAATAACCATAAACTATCATTTTATTTTCAACGCTACCAACCCGATCAGGAGGGACTTGAATGAAAATGCCGCAACCGAATTGTCAGTATTCGACACGATATTGCTGTAAGTATACCCGCATAAAATTAACAATTCACACTCATAAATCATAATCATGTACATAATTCATTAATTGGATTTAACTACCGAAATCGCAATCGAAATTAGGAAGTCTGGCCTTCACACCGTCTAAAACACTTATACTTTCTAGCTCATACCGAAAACCCAAAAACATAATAATAAGAATGATAAATATGTATCACACATTCAATGTTTTGAATGGCTACTCTCTGGGTGGCTGTTCATCAAGAAACTGATTGACAAGGCAATAAAAATACACAAAATCTTGAAATTAGGAATTTTATAATTTTATAGTAATTACGATGGCTCTCAATATAACAGAAAATGATCGAAAATACATACATACCAGCGGCTGGCTGGTGATTAAATTCAATGCTCTTTTTTAAGAAGCGGCGAAAGAAAGAAGAAAACTTTCGAAACATCTGCTTATAAGGATCCATTAAAATATTAAAGTTTTATAGAAGATGAAGATGAGATGTAAGGATATATTAACACCTTAGTTCATTTTCCTTACCAATTAATTTTATCACACACCGGGTGATTTATTACAAAGTATGGTGTTATATTGGATGATGTTTTGATAATGGAAGCATGTCGCTACAAGGAGAATTTTATATTAATTATACTACGGTATTCTACAACTTAAATTTCTCCACATCCGCTATTGTAGATCTCTGCATTCAGCCTTAAAGAATGTATCGTTTAACACAAGAATACATGTTTACGGCGGTTTATTTTTCAAAAATATCTGGCAACTGACATTATTTAAAGCGTATGTCAATATGTTTATTTAATACGTCAATATTTTTTTTTTGAAAATAGGAGGCTTCTACCAGAGAAAAGATATTCAGTTGTGGACAAATGATGCAAAATCAATGGTCTTTCCTTCAGAAAATTAGGTAGAAAACTGTTAGGAGTTAGCGTATGCGCTGTTCAAACTGCAATCAAAAAGTATAATTTTGAAAACTTTTTCATGATGGAAAACTAGGTATTGAGCTCTAATGAAAAGTAGAGTGTTCCGCCAACAGGCTCTGAAGAAAAATTTCGACGAGAATGGACTAGAATAGCTAACACTTTGATGAAGTGGCTGTCGGATCGTTAATGGAAAGCGTTCGAAGCAAAGTGCGATAACTAGCTAGGGACGCCTAATTTTTGATTTCTAAATTGTCGAATTTATAGAAAAAAAAAACGATTAAAAAAAACTGCAGCACTTTGTTTCTGTACTTATAACACATCACTCAATAAGTTTCCGGACTGACATATAGAGGGCGCCACTATACAAAAATCTTATTTACCATTCGAGGGAACATCTGTTATAAGATATGTGTCAAAATTTCATGACATTCGGACCACGCGTTTTCATTTAACAGCTGTCAGTATGCAACAACTTTCGTATTTCTGTGAAGTATGGATAAAAACGAATTTCGTTTGTTGATTCAGCACTGCTTTTTGACCGGGAAAACACGACTGAGGCCAAGCGTTGGCTTGATAAGTATTATCGGGACTCTGCCCCAGGAAAATCATCCGTTTGTGACTGGTATAAAGTTTATATTCGGTCGTAGGGACACTTCAGACGCTGAATGCTCGGGACGCCCAATTACGGCAGTTGTTCCAAAAAATGTTGTGAAAGTGCGCAAAATCGTTTTGGGCGGCCGCAAATTAAAATTGAGGGAGATTGCTGAAGCTGTAAAGATATCTGAAGACAGTGTGTTTACCATTTTGCATGAACATTTGGATATGAAAAAGCTATGCTCGAAATGGGTGACGCGTTTGTTAACACCGGAACAAAAACAAAATCGTATGGACGATTCGGAGCAGTGTTTGGCCATCTTTAACCGAGATAAAGACAAATTTTTGCGAGAATCCAGAGTCAAGTCGGCAGTTTGCGGAGTGGACAGCAGCCTCGACTGGCAAGTTTATGGCATCTGTATTTTGGGATGCTCACGGTATTTTGTTCATTGACTACCTTGAGGAAGGAAAAGCGATCAACAGCGAATACTACAAGGCATTATTGAACCGTTTGGCCGACGAAATCAAGAAAAAACGGCCCCACATGGCGAAGAAAAAACAACTTTTTCACCAAGACAATTCATCGTGTCACAACTCGATGGCTACCATGGTAAAATTGCTTCGAATTGCTCCCCCACCCGGTTTATTCTCCAGATCTGGCCCCCAGCTACTGCTCTACTGGCTCTTCGCTGATCTCAAAAGGATGCTCCAGGGCAAGAGATTTTCGTCCGATGATGAGGTGATCGCTGCCACAGAGGCTCATTTTTCGTCAAAAAAAACCATATTTTTTTAAACATGGATTTGAAAAGGTAGAGAAGCGTTGGAATGATTGTTTGATCTTAGATGGTGAAAATGTTGATGAATAAAACTTAATTTGCCCAAAAAAATGTGTTTTTCTAATGTGATGTGTTATATTAATCAATACAGTCTTTAATGCAGCCCAAAATGACCTAGACCACTTTCATAATTATGGGCACATATGAACTAAGAATGGATTCTTAGAAATAGGTACGTATAATTAAAGCATATAACGTATGTGCGATATGTTGTACCATCTATATGGGCAAGGACCGAATACACAAGGCACAAGAAGGGAAATTTCAGTTTCGGTTTTTAGAATGTCGTGATAAGATTTCTACATGGGAAAGAAGTAAAAGGACGAGTAATATAGAAATAAGATTAATTTTTAATAATATTAAAATTATGTATTAATTGTTCAGAAATATAATAAATTAAATTAATTTTCATCGACATATCAAGAAAATAAGTAAATAAATTGGAAGCTAATTACTTCAACTAAAACATTTTGAATAGCTTAAAAGTCTATCTGCCACATGTCTGATCAGTGTCTTCATCTGCTTGAAGCAATGTTTCTTAATGGAACCCAATCTCTGAATTTGTTTTTTTTATTCACTTTCAATCAATCATTTAAAATTTAATTAATAATTTAGTATGATAGATTACCTAATCCATGTACTTTCATTGGAGTATTCAGGTATAAATATAAATTGTAAATCATAAAAATCATAGGCTATAATGGAAAATATAGAACATTTTGGATTCCAATAACACATCAGAATTTTATAATACAGCCTTCCCTAATTCTCTATAATTACACGGATCAACCCCGCAGATATAGACACTTCGCTATAACTCACTAATTACGATTCTTAATATGACGTATTTGAATATGAATTTTAATTATGGAAATTTGTTGTTTTATAAATTCTCCTAATTATAATATATTCTACAAATGAATCATTGTTAAGGGGATCATTTAATTATAATAAAATATATTTTGGGAAAATCCTAAAATCGACTTTGACTAAGTAATGTGTCAACTTATATTATATTCTAATTACATTACATTAAAATATCTTCTTCTCCTGACAACAAGAATATTTATCAACCGCAACCGGTGTGTGACATATTGTTATTTTAAGGAAAGTCATATTGAAATTATGACTATAGGACGAAGCGAATAATTAATTATTAAAAACTAGAAATTTTTATGACTGCATTTAATGTTAGATTTTTAAAAGTTTTTTTTTTTATTTTATGTTCCAAAGAAATTACTCATATAGAAAATTAATAGATGGTTATAGGACGTTACCCCTTTTTGTATATTATCTAAAAGCGCATTTGTGTTATTTCTTCTTTTTTTTATATTTCTAGTTGGAAGGTAAACGAACTTTTAGCTTATAACTTTCTCTTATCCAGCGCTGTTTACGGCTCGGCTATACATGCTATGTATTCTATTCATATATTTATAATACAATTCGCATAGAGATACATAATATTTGATGATTATAAAATATTTCTACGATGATATCAATCATAGATTGAAGAGAATTTGTTTTAATAAAAAAAAATGAATCTTAATATTTCTTTAATCTATGTTAATATAAATTATACTAATTTGTAAGAAAATAACGTTTAAAAAAATTAATTCCCAAATTTATTTCTATAAAACGGATATAATACATATTTTTTTTTAAATCTAGATGTAAATTATTTGCTCAGAAATTCATGGCATAAAACCACTAGCCTCTATAAGCTTATTAAGTATATAAACAAGAAAAAGAAAGTGATGTTAAAATTAAATTAATTTTAAGCATTTTAAATATTGTTTATCATTTTCTATATGCTTGTTTTTTTTTTATTTCTTTCGAATTTTTTGCTTCTTTTCTACCATCGTGGGGTTTTTTTTTTCTTTCTGACTTTGCCAATATCCAGTTAGGTAAGCAATACACAACATTCGATTATAAGATGTGTCGTGCCAGAATTGATAATTATACAAGCCAAGCAAAAAAAAAAAGGCTAATGATTCGATTAGCAAATTATGTATTAGACACACAGTAAAGTTTCTGTTAGATTGATTTTATGGTGTAGGCGTTGGACATACAAAATCTAAGAGAGTCGATATTAAATTTTTTTAGCGCCCAAATAATATTTGCTTTATAGGAATATTAAATATTTATTATGCTTGAGGAATACTGGTAACCCTGCAAATCCTCTAATTATAATTTTCACCTATGACATTTTTTCGAAATATCCAATTATCTTATTTTCAAGATATTGGAATAAATATGAATATTTATTCATTTTATGTTTAGCAATTTCGATTTCTATTATTATAAGGTATTATTTGTTTTCATCCGTTCATATTTCAAAAATCCAGCTATTATCGTGGGTTACCTGTGTAAGTATAATGTCTTTAAAAAAAAATAATTATATTAAATACCAATCTAAATTCCGGTTATAAATTTCTACTTTCTTTTTCAATATTCTTTGTACACGAGCGAAATGGTCGTATGTTCTCTTGATTATGGAGTTTGGCCATATCGCTTTTAATTGCTATATGATTTATTTTACCTTCTAAATTACGGTGTTCCGTCCACATCATACAAAGGTAAAATTAATGATTGGTTAAATTAACAATAAATCAATAACGATTTTTTTCTTTTTGTATAACCAAGTCCAGATCCGTTATTTTTTTAAATGAGATCCTGAAATAAAAATTTTGCTTTCATACTTTTTGTTTATCCCTTTTTACGATCCTAGCCATGGAGCAGTCAGTTTTTAATTACCTATATAGATATCTTTACAACATTTAAATGAATAGTTAATTATTCATTCAATATTTCTCAATAAACTTAAAAGATTTTTATTATTAGATAAACACATATACGAATGTGATATGTTGTTTTGAATATAATATGTAGATTTTTCTTGGTAGATATAAGAGTTTATGGAGAAATTTCTTAAAAATGAGAATGTTATTTTTTTTCTTGTTTTGTTTGATCAGCTATTTATTATAGTAAATCATATATATGAAATACAAGTTATAAAACTAACTAAACAAGCAAATATTTTGTTTGTTATGTATGAGATATCTTGTATAGATGTGTGGCGATGTTGTTGTTACTTTCTTTTATTTTAATTAATTTTTTTCTTCCATCTTCTGGTGGCTCGTTTTGTTATAAGTTTATAAACACACCATTTTCTTGATACGTGAAGGCAGTTTAATTTTTTTTAAATGCTTTTTAACTCCTCGAGTCTTAAATTCTTGCTCGGTTAATAGCTTGTTATTTAATTTATGAATGCTTTTATATATATTTTTTTTAATTTAAAAATTTAAATATTTATTATCAAATTTCGTAAGCCTTGCTTGCTTGGTCATTCATAATTTTTCATCCAAAAACCAGCAACTGGGTCAACGTTATTTCACAGCAAGAATTGAACAAATGATTAGGATGTGAGAGTTATTCGAGGACAAGTAAATTTATCTATTTGAAAGAGGACTATCTGTATTTTTTATTAGAAAATAAAAAATTGCATACAAATAAGATTAGGTAAATTCGATGAGTACTTGCAATTTTGCATAACTTCATAATTTGTTGAGATATCAACTTATTATTTAAGAATCACATATTCTCAAGACCTTAAATCTTCAGGATCTGTAAACATAACTACATTCCTTGCACATTTTAGTCATATATGCATTCTTAGCAGTTTTGAAAAAAACTTATGATTTCATCTAGGACAAACAGGATGAAAAATCGTCAATTATCCTAATACTATTTTGAGACCATTATGATTGAAAATTAGTTACGAATTTTATTCCGGGTTGTCTGGAATTTTCTTAAAATCTTCCGATACGAGGGCCACGCTATATATTTTGACATACAAGAAAACTACCTACAAGTCTTTTTAGGAAAATGATTTTATTTATGTTCAAAGTAATCAACACCTACATAAATACACTTTTGTAACCGAAGTTTCCACAACTTAAAAGCTTGAAGCCAGTCATCTTTAGGTTTGCTCTCAAAAAATTGATGAATTGTTTGATCTATCTCATCTTCCGTCGTGAAACGTCGACCACATAAATGTTTCTTTAGATTAAAGAACAACCGGAAATCACACATGGCGAAATCAGGCGAATAGGGTGGATGTTCAATGACTGTTACCTTATTTTCACGTAAAAATTCAACTGCTGTACAGTGTGTGACGATGCATTGTCGTGATGCAACATTAACCCGCGAATATTGGCTGACCCAAGAACTTCAGGTAAACATTTTGTGGTATACCAGTTTGCTGTAACTGTAAGTTGATCTTCAAGCTTAATTGCTTTCACTAATCCTGTACTACGAAAGAAAACTGCGGACATAACTTTCTTGATATTCCTTTGCTTTTTCGCCATTGTTGGTGTTGGTGCATCTTCGTAAATCCATACACGGCTCTACTGGCGTGTAGGAATATCATAAAATGGTATGTATGTTTCATCACCTGTTACTATTTTAGAAAGAATACGATGTCCACCATTATTTAACATTTCTAACGTTTTCTGCGCGATTCTAACTAGCTCTGTCTTTTGGAAATCGTCAAAGCGTATGTGGCATCCAACGCGTAACAATTTTTTTCATATGAAGATGATCATGCAAAATTGAATTTGCTGTTGCGGATCCAACACCCAGAGTTGCCTCAATCGCTTGATAGGTGCATCTTGGATCTTCTCCGATCATACGTTTCACTCTCTTAATGTTTCCATCAGTAACTGAAGAACAGGGCCTACCAGCACGTGCCTCATCACCAAGCGATTTCCGTACTCTTTTAAACTCGCTATATACCAGCGAAACACAGTTGCTCGTGAAGGACTTTCATCACCAAATGCCCGTTGTAAGCCTTCAAGACTTTGTTGTTCATTTAAACCGACATTAAAATCGTAGCAGATCAAAACGCGTACATGTTCTCTTGACAAATCCTTGTTTCGATGAAAAATCGTATGTACCACGTTTACTCTGTAACAGCAGCGACTCAACTGATAGTCAGAGCTTACTAATTAAAAATGGTGGTATTTAAAAATGCAGTGTTACCAGCTCTAGCTTCTCTATCGTTTCGTAGCATCTCAAAATATACAGAGTGGCCCTCGTACCTCTTCATGGCATAATGGGTATGCCCGCCTTTAAAGAGGGAGGTTGCAGGTTCGGAGCCAGGTGTCGACATCACAAAAAAATTATTAACTCAGTAATTTGTAATCGACACAATGATCGAACTTGAAACCGCGTCATATCGGATGGTCACGTAAAGGTGGCAGTCCCGTGTATAAGAATATAAGCATTCTAATATAAGTATAAGAACAGCAATGTATTAATGATCAAAATAAAGAATCAGCAAATACGGTTGAACGCTAGATTGACTACCTAGCCTCAATCGTTAAATAATCGTAATAAGTTACCGAAACTTCCAAATGGAAGCACCTATGCTCCTTCGAGGAGTAAAAGGTATATGATGATTATCCTGTATGTATGATTATCTTGTAGTAATATTTGTATTTGTGTAATGTACACGCGTACCAGTATTGAATGGTTTTTAAACCCTGAAAATTTGTGACATTTCAATAGACGATAAGAATTCATACAAAAATTGAAATAAATTAGTATGAAATTCGTATATTTTATTTATCGTGTAAATTTAAGTGTATTTTAAATATTTTTCAAAAAAGCTGCTATTTTTATTCACAGCGAACCCAACAAATAAGGATAACATCCAGTTAAGCACATGTAAGTTATTTGTAATTTCTCCTGAATCACATTTATTGAAAATAATGTAAGTACCTAATACGTTTTTATTTATATGCTCAAATGTCATAACCAATTTAATGATTGTTAGACAGTGTTCCAAGAGAAGAAAACTGTGAAATTACAAAAACTTCATCTACAAACCAGCCACAGCAATAAACGTTTTATTACATTTGAGTTGAATTTAGCCGAATAAATTATGCTTGAAAGAAGAAGCATTATAAAATATATCGACTTTCTTCAGAGAACTTTTTCTCCAAAATAATTTTCACTAATGACATTTTATTTTTAATGTTCAACATTTCTCAAGTCATTTATTTTCCTTTCTTATTTCTATTGCAGGAAATCCAGGAACGTATTGAGTGAATTAATGCGTAGCGTTTTTTTTTTTTTCAAAAAATTAAAACTATTGTGAAAAACTGGTTATACATTTAATGTTCAAAGTATTGTACGTCGCTAGCCACAACTCCTATCTTTCTGGCAGCATACGGATTCCGCGGCGAAAAAAAGACCCGAAAAAAAAACAATTTTTGCATTAGTCGGATGAAGTGAAGTGCTGCTCAGCCAGGCCATACGTCATCGATCGGAAGAGATGGTAGTCGGACGGAGCAATATCTGGGCTACACGACGGGTCGGGTAGGATTTCCCATTTCAGTATATCCAAGTAGGTTTTCACAGGCTGAGCAATATGAGTCCTAGCACTGTCGCGTTGCAAAATAACTTTGTCATGCCTTTAGTGCGCGACTTAAACGCATCAATTGTGTTCTGTAGCGAGTTCCTGTGATTGATCCGTTAGGTTTGAGCAGCCATAGTACACTCAGCTGGCCCCACGAACTACGGACCATAAGCTTGGATCCATGAATATTGGGCTTCGTCTTTGATATTGACGGTTTTCCGGCCTTAGCCCATGATTTTTTACACTTTGGGGTAGAATCATTCCCAAGTTATGCAAACGTATGGCAATGGTTGAACGATCGACTTTCGGCAACACTTTTCTTGATATTGAAGTAATGGAGTAAAACTCCCCGCAAAAACACTTTACTCGGTACAAATCTCGACTTATTTGATGAAGTATAAACTATTTTCTTTTTCACTTCAACTAAATGATAAATACTAGAAATTAACTGTCAGTGGCAGTACCTTTGCAATGAATATTTGGAAAATGGCAAAAATGAATAAAAAAAATAGTTCAAACTCCCAATACCTACTTATTTAGGGGATTTAAGATGACTGATCAAATAACTGGTACTGGATAAAACAAAGGTAAAATATTCTTCGAAATGTCGAATTTTAACGATTACTAAACAAAAATATATTTTTCTATGTAACATCATCCTTAAAAAGGAAATTTGGGCTTTTACTTGCGGAAACGAACTACAATAGAAATCAATTGATTTATAAATGTTAACTTTTATATTTGCTTGAAAAAATTAATAGAAATGATCATTATCTACAATTTTCCGTAATTATTTAGTCTTTCTTCAAGTGCTACGAGAATAAAAACGCGATCGAGATCTTCTATCGCTATAGATAATTTTATATTTCACAATCATATACAAATATTTCTTCACAACGGGTTACTTGGCGGTGCATTGCGGAATTTATAATGTGGGTGGGGTTCGAAGCTCGACTGGTTATATAAGTCTAACAAAGCATCTATTCAGAACTTGACTATTTTGGAAGTCTAATTATAAAATGGGAAATATTACTATTAGTAGTAATACCCCAGGTAATATTTCAGTACTTATTACGGTGTTTGAAATATTACGTTTTTTATTAGGCCGTACTATTAAACATTTCACTTTATCTAACATATTTGAGTTAATTTAATAATTTGTCCTTAATAATAGTTCTGAAATATTACTTGGGGTATTTATACTAATAGTTTTATTCCCCATTCATATTTACAAATCCATAAAAATGTTACCTCTCCGAGTAACATACGATTCGCTATGATCGGTTTTAAACATTTAATCCAATTATAATTTTAAAAGAAAATTAATTCCTTAATAATATCTCCACGGCTCTTTGGAGCGTAAGTAAGGAATGATGAGATGATGAAAATGGGCCTAGTAATAAATTTCTGTGGCTCCAAGCATTAACCGCTTAAGTCGACTTAAGACGAAATTTAGTTATGCACACCATCGTATTCTCCATGTACGATTACGTATACCCACAAAAATTCTCAACCGAATTCTTTAATTTGACCAAAATA
>JANTOP010020837.1:0-13216 GCA_027564815.1 Symmerus nobilis | reverse complement strand
GTAATAAGTCAAAGAAACTTCCATATGGAAGCACCTATACTCCCTCGAGGAGTGAAAGGTATAGATGAGATGATATGATACAAGCACCATTTTGTTAAGCGCTCATAAAATTCTGTGAATCTTATGGAATTGTTGACCGCACGCTACTGATGCCACTACACTTTTCTTATGTGCTTTGGCTCGTTAAATGGCACGAAAATGGCAATAAAAATTGTCCAATGACTAGCATTTCGAGATATGAATTTTTGAAATATTTTAAAAAATGTTCAGAGGCAGTCCTACATATTTTAACATATCTCGAATTAGAATTGACCGATATGGTTAAGTAAGATATCAATTTAAAAGTAAATGAATTTCCTATAAATTCTTTTCATCAACTTTATCAATTGGCTTTTAGTAGTATCGGAAGAATCGAAAGAAGTTTGGCGTGAAATATTATAATCTGATCATTTATTGGCTCTATCGATACTTTCTCATTGATTTAGTGAATTTTCGATATGTCTTTCGATTGTGCCGAAACTACTGAGCCGATTGACAAAGTTGATGCCCAGAATTGAATATAACTGATTATATTATATCTTACTATCTCACTATCATCTCGGTCAATTCTAACTCGAAATATATTCAAATATATGAGACTACCTCTGAACAAATTTCAAAAATTCATATTTCTAAGTTCTATCCATTGACAATTTTTTTATTGCGATTTTCGTGTTTAGCGGGTCGAAATACATAAGAGAAGTATAGTCGAATCTCGATCACAAAAATGGTGGGGCATAGTGTTATTTATTACCTACCTTACCTCATTCTATAGACGGGTAAGGCATAAGTTTTATATAAATATATTGCATTTAAATCCCGTCTGGAACATTGTTATCGGGATCTACTGTAGGCAAAATCTAGTATCGAAGATATAGTAAACTATTCCTACTAAGCCTTATCAACAACATATTTTTTTACTACGAATTAAGGAATACATAATAAAGGATCTACAAATTTTATCTAAGGATTATATTTTAAACATTAAATATAATTGTTGATAACGACAGAATGGTTAGCTCAGGTTATATAAATCCATTTTTTATTGCCTATATACAAGAGGTATCATATAACTTGCCGCTATGCACTAATTTCTGTTTTTTTTTTTTGGAAGAGTGAATTTTTTTTAGTCATCCGAAAATTCATATTTGAATATTTAAAGAATTGGGTATGGGGGTAAATGTTCCCAATATTTGGATCCCTGAAAATAGCTTGTCGGTCCAAACACATTTATTAAATTATTATTTCCTTTTATCATTTATTAAATTAGTAAATTAAATTTTAATCTCTTAAATAAATATAAATTTCTGAATTATGGAAAGTAGAAATCATTTGTGTCAAGATTTATGGCACCTGCTTGTATTATTCTTATTTTTTCAGAAGCACACAGTTATAAATAATGTTTTCCCATATTTTTTTTTTTTTTAGATATAAGTAATCCTGTACTTTCGTGATTATTAATCCTGATTATGTTGGTAGTTTATTTCCTCTATTGTTCGTCCTTAACAATTTATTGCAAGAGAATTGTAGATAAAATGATAATAACTTAGTTATATTAGGAAAGTTGTTTGATTGTTTATGCATTTTCTTTCTAATTATATTTTAAATAATCAAAAATTATCTAAGGTGAAGGGAACACGATTCACGGATCCCAAACTGGCAAAAATATTAATTATTTTTATTTATAATTAATTTTCTTACATTCAGCTCTTTTATATATTTATTTTTGTTTATATTTGTCCTACTTGCTAATCACGAGACACAAATCACCAGTTTTACTTTCTGGGCATTATAAGGGTTGAGAATGATAATGAAGAAATTGAATTCAATTTTTTATTTTATTTTATTTTCCATCGAGTCGTTTCCGACTATTCAGATTGTTTGAAATAAAAATAAGAGCGATGAAAGTTAGGGGCGTAATTATTGCTTTCCCGGTAAAGAATAGGAATCCGTATACATATAATTTCAAAGTAATAATTCTTTAAAATCAATATTATATTCACTGAGAACATATAATAATTTTACGGTATAAAATGTCGACAAACCCAACCCTATATGGAATATGATTTGTGTTTTCATTTTGTAAGAAATGCAATATAATTTTCAAAACAATTTAGTCATAAAATTGTATGTGAATTATTTAATGAATTTAATTATTCCATTAAAATACAGTTTAATATATTACAATAGTAAATGATTTAATTGCCGCATTTGTAGCTTTAATTTGAATAGACATGCACCGGATGTCTGTAGCGATATTACCATATTGATGATATCTGGGAATTCATAAATTATTTGTAGGCTATAGTGATGTTGGGTTAATGAAAGGACAGCAGAAATTCCATTTTAAATCCTTTAAAATCGTCTTGTTTACAGTAGAGTGGAGTGATGATGAGAAAATTATTTTTAATCGTAATTGAATTTATATGGAATGTTGGTGCGTCCTGATCACTGTACTACTATATTACTTTTTTCTTAAAATTCATCTTCCTCTTACACCTAACCGATTTATCTTTCCCTGCCCCTTTTATGTAAAATATTTTACAGACACCTATTACTGCTCAACCGCTAGAATATTGAAGTAAACTGAGATTTATAGGCAAATAATGTAGGTTTATAATACATGTCAAGGATTCATATAGTACAATTGTGTCGAGGTCTTCAAAATAAGCATCATTCGACATCCTTTATTGGGCCAAATCTTTTCTCTGGGGCTATCTTTTCAAATCTGGAAAACAAATAATTGTCGCTTGGGATCAGATCTAGAGAGTATACGTTATGTGGAGAAGTAATTGGTCCAATTGCACCATCGATTTTATTGTGAGTGCCTTGATTTTATTTTTTTTTACATTGGTGGGTATGTGGTACCCATCGGGTCAAAATATTCCTCACGAGTTCTGTTGATATCTTAACGATGTCAGCTATTTCACTAACCTTCTCCTCCTTCTATGAAAGCTCTATATATGGACGACTAATTTTATTCATTTTCAATTCAATTTATTGTATTTATATATAAAATCTAAAAACTTTTTCAGAGAAGCTCTGAATAAATTTTAAATTTCGCAGAGCAACTTTAAGTTTTGAATAAAATTTTACACGTTTTGAAAACAATTTTTAATCCCAATAATTGAATTTTAATCAATTACCAAACGTTCTTACGAAAGCTCTTACAGCTTTTAAAGTTCAAAGAAAACTTTAACTTTCGGATTGAATTTTATTCGTTTTCAAACTTACTTTCCATTCAAGTACATAGTTCAATTGGGACGAAACTCAAAATGTTACGATAATGACTCAGCAGAGCTCAGCCAAAGCTTTAAGTTTTGAATACAGTTTTATACATGTTCTAATCTAATTTTTAATTGGAATAATTAAATTTTAATGAAATCTGAAACTGACCTACAAAAGTTCCACAAAAGCTTAAAAGCTTACAGATTACATTGGGTTCGAGACATAATATTATTCGTAATTACACCTATTTTCTATTAATTTAAATCAAATGCAACAAAACTCGAAATGTTCGCACAAAAGCTCCACACAAACTTATGAGCTCCGGGAAGCTTATACATTTTGAATTCTAATTTTTAATCAAATAGTTAAATGTCATTCAAATCTAAAAGTTTCCTACAAATGGTCTGCGAAAGCTATTTTCCATTCAAATAATTATAAACTGTAACGAATTTTATAAGTTATAGCTAAGCATTTAATTGCTAATCTTTCATCAATTGAAGTTGGTTGCATTAAAAAAACATATGAACGAGCATCTATTTTTTCCAACATTACCAAATGATGAAACCGAAATTATATTATAATTGGGCCCTGGCCCAGGCCTAACCTGTTGTATTTGAAAATAAGCATTTCATCCTTTTTTATCTATAACTTTTGACTATTTAGAGGATTTTTTGTTTGACAATTTTAATAAATTTGTTGTAAAAATTTTCTTGTATGAACACCCTCCAAGTATTTAGTATCATTAGATAGGTATTTCCATTCTCTATCCAACAAAAATGTAAAACTTTCATCCCCTCCCCCCCCCCTCCGCTAGAGACGATTTTGTAACAAATCTATTTTCGGTCCAAAAGGTACGAAAGGGTTAACTTTATCCAACATTTTCTATTTGTGTCTTGTAGAGCAAGTATCTATGCAACTTCCATAGAACAACACTTTTTTTGCCGCTGAACAAAACTTCCGGCAATCGGTGATCAAAGTTCAAAATGTCCCTATTTTTTTAAATGTAAGGTCTACCCCTTACCAATTTTTGATTGTGAAAATTAACTTTTTATTAAAAAGGGCTAGCGAAATTGCTATGTTTCTAACATCAGCAAGAGCCGCCATTTTTTTTTTTCAAATTTTCAATGAAATAAAAATTTTTGATTTCCAAAAATTATTTCCGATCACAAAATGGGGGTTAGAAGGGAAAAAAAGAAAATTTTGTGTACTTTTTTGACATCAGCCACCACCTGGCATGCATTATCCATAATAAAAAGTTTTTCAACCATCGCCGCCATCTATCGGTAGGCGACGGAATTTTTCCCAACTTCATATCGATCATTCAAACAACTTTTCCATACACCACAATGACGTCAGAGATCATTTAGCATTTATTTCCGGTAAACAACTGATTTTGGACAATCAGCGTCATTTATTGGCAGGAAATGATTTTATTCAACATCTTTTCTAGATCCAGCAAGACCCAACGAACATACATTAGTTTCACGTGACACGTAATTTTGAGCTAATTTTCGACAAAAAGAGAATTTTTGGAATATATCAGCGAATTTTTATAATTCTCCCTCCCCTGACACCATATACCAGAGAGGGGAGGGGGATCAAAACTAAAGTCACCAATTGATACAGGAAGGTCCAACTTAAAATCCGACTGTAGGGCGCAACGTTCTAGGACGAGTTTCCCGAAAATTTGACCAAAATTGAATGGCAGCCCCATCTTGCAGCGCGGCAAAAAATTCAAGAATTGCTTCAACTTTGTAGAACATCGCAAAGTGATTGGACGGTAAACCTGATTTTTCAGGTCTTTTGAAGGTTTTTTTGCGGAAAAAGTTGTTTTTCCGACCACTACCAGATGGAGCCTCGATAGCCCATCACTCTTAATAGATCCCCTGGGAATATAGGAATTTGGGAAGTAAACCCCTTTTAACCGCTCCCTTTTCCCTGAAAAAAATTATGGGCGAAAGGCTGAGTTTGCCTTTTTTTCTTTGTAATTTAACATTTAATATTTGACACCTATATCTCCGAACCCAACCCCCGCAGCTCTAAACCGAAACGAAACCTTCGTCATGGATGGCCAATGGTCAATTTAATTATGATCTTTTTAAGGGAATATTTCGTAGAGCAAATTTTCTTCATATTTGTAAGAAGTTCATTAAGGTAGTAGTCTGGTAAATTGGGTTGCAATAATTAATTTTTTGTTTCTTACTTAAAAGTTGATGAATTGATCAGTTGCCGAGTTACTTGAAGGGATATTATACGCCCTAGGCATAGACGATTAATGTAAGAATGAGTTTTTTTTAAAAAAAATCTGGTTTTGAAATTTTAAACACGTTTTTTTGAAACAACGCTTTTTCAGTTTGCCCCGGTGAAAAAGCATTCTCTATCCGACCGATTCGTCTGAAATTTGTACACGTTATTCTACACATCAGTAGTTCTCGCCGGGACTAGGGACTTTTTTTTGAAGCGTCTACTTTGACCAATTATTATAATAATAAAGCATTGTAAAATGAAGTCAAAAAACATTTTTTAATATCCTTTAGATCAAGGGTGTCCAACCCTTTTGTTTCCCTGGGCCACAGTGGAAGAAGACATGGTGTTTTGCGCCACAAGTATATTACTATATGTAGATGACGAGCGAAAAAAACGTAAAATATTGATAGTTTTCATATTTAAGTAATTTATAATTTATTACTTTATTACATTTTTTCATTATAAAAACAGAACAAGAAAATCATTTAACTTTCTTTTGTACATTTTATGTTAAGTTATGTTATGTTATGTCTCTGTTGTTAGTTACTTGATAGCTTTAATATTTTCGGGCCGCATTGATACCTGATTTGGGCCGCATGCGGCCCGCGGAACTCGGGTTGGACAGCCTTGCTTTAGATGTTAATTATAACTTACTAAAAACAAACCCATTGAATTTTATTTTCCCATAAAAAAAATTCCTGAAGAAAACGTAAAAAAACGTGCAATTTACCAGACTACTAAACCTTAAAGAAATACGAGTCGAAATAAGAAACGTTTGAATTTGTCCGGCCTTCAACTTGGTTTTATTAAAAAAAATAAAATTTACTTGAGCTTGGTTTTATAAAAAATATTTTAGCCTAAATTCTTTGACCATCTGGAAAGGCGATTTTCTTTATTGCCTATACTATTCATATTCTAATTTGTGGAGATTTGTGCCTATAAACGTGCAATAAAAATGCTATTCTTATGTCAAATAGATCTCACTCCACCCTAGTATACATGCCAATTCATTAAAATCATATACTGAGTAATAGATATGATTAGATTTTGATTTTTTTTCTCAATAGATTCACAATAAGTTTGCTGTAAATTAAAATTGAATGCTACCTTTTCTTAATTTCCTATAGAAAATATGTATAGAATGTAACGAGGAAAATGTGAATTTTCTTTGGGGTTAGTGAAAAGTTGATTCATTTATTTATGTGAATGTTTTCGCAATAAAACGATTTGGAAATTGAATAGAAACTTCTCTGCTCTCTTAATAGGATGGATAGGAAATAAATTTATCAAACTATAGGAATTCGTATAAGAAGCTACATAGTTATACATCATTTCCTTAATATTACTTTCATTGATTGGAAATGGATTCGATATGCATTTCACCGGTAATAAAATTAAATTTTCGTCCATCAAAATGATGCGATGTATTTTTTCATTTTGATGGTTTAGTTATATGAGGGTCTATGATGGGATGGAAAGATTGTAAGTGAAATAACGACAGTCAGTACTAACAAGAAAAAGCGATTCTGAACGTAAAAAATTTGTAGAATGAAAATTGGAATATTTTTCTAAAGGAACGTTACCATTTTTAATCAAATGATTTTAATATTTCTTCCAATTGAATTTCAATCAAGAAAGGTTAAATAGGATTCAGATCAGAGCTATTTTATTATATTTTTTTCTTCTTGCTGTTCGCATAAATAATTTCAATAATATTAAAAGGTTTTCAATACGAGTAAGTACATAGACCTGCTTATAAACTAAAGGATATTCACGAACATATACTCAAGGAGTATCTTTTTCAAATTTGGTTAAAGTGTATAACCCTTAAATATGTTAGAGGAATTTAAACGGATGACGATAGTCCTATTTATTAAGAATCTGTTGTGCAGATCATTGGCACAATCATTCTTCGTGAAATTGATGTCAAGGGTGGAGTGAATTGAAAACGAACTAGAAATGAGTTAAACGTTTTTAACAAAAATTTCAGATGCCTCCTTTCTCCGAATTTCAATTAACGTTTCCTTTAGCCAGAAATACTACCCAAAGAGTCCCCAAAGATTATAGGAACTGCTATATCCATCATTTTCAGGACCTCAACTACGATTTAAATAAAAGTTAGAATACTTTGGAATGCTGAACCTTTTCTTCGTAACCATACCTGCAATTTGGTCTAAATGAATATAACAAATCCTAGCCTGGAATTTTTCGTTTAATTTGGAAGAAATTAAATAAGGAAAATGAGATGGAAAATTTAGTTTTTAGAAATTTTCCCTTGAATATATCATCGAAAGATCAGATCAGATCAAATGATTAGATCAAACATCGAATTTGAAAATTTCTTAAGTCCTGGAATTTTCCGATTCATTATCTAATTAGACGGCACAAAACTGGGGTTTTTACTGACCCAGAAGGAGTAGAACCTAAACTTGTTGGAAAAATTACTGAAAGTCCGTCAAAATCAGGGAATAAAGCCAACAGAACTTTATGCAAAATTGGGATAAGACAACAAAAAAGTAGGTAGGAAGAATCAGAAAACATAATTCAGTTGGAAAAAGTCGGGAAGTTTGATAAACAGCAATTAAAAGTTATAAATGCGGGGTCATAGTCTAGGAAAAAAGTAGAAAGTCGCTCGAAAAGAACCGGAAAAATCGTGAATGATCTGAAAAGATCTGGAAAAATCGGAAGATAATAGAAATATATCTTAAAAATCTAAAAAATTCAGCTAAAAAATGTTTTCTTGAAAAATCAAATATTTGAGATTTTTTTTAATGAAAAAATGTTTCTGACCTGAATGTTTAAATTTCCAGAAAATTCTATTGACGAATCGGAAAATCTAACTATGCATTCTACACCAAATGGTACAGTTATGAAATTATGGCTCAAACTTTTCTAATAAAAATTAATCCCCAGATAATATTGGGGTCGATAGAAAAAAGGTTGAGCAGAAAAACGGCTACTTTTAAAATATGTAAATTTTGAAATGGTTTCAAATAGTAGATAGCTTGGATCATATATCTATATGATAGGGTTATGAGGTCCCTTCAAAACTTACATTTTTAAGATATCGGCAAAAATCAAATTGTAAGAAATTCGATAAAATCGGTCAATTTATGTCTACGATTTTTTAATGAATTTCTAAGGAAAAAAAAACTTCCTGAAATTTCCAATCTTATGACATTAAATTATTTCTAAGTATTTAACAAAGAGATTTTGTTTATTTTTGTTTCTTGAAAAACTCAACCCTTTGAATTTTTTTTTAAATCGAAAAATTTTGTTTATTGTAAATTGACAGTCCAAAAGAAAATCTGATTTTCCGGAAAATTTTGATCGGAAATCGGGAAATTAAATTACACTGAATTGTTGGCAAGTAAACCAAGTAAAAATTATGTACAGGAAATTTTGTTACAAATTCAACCCCTTCGGGTTGAGGGTAGTTTATATCGAATTATCAAAAAAAAGTCTTAGTCAAAGGGAATTTGTATGGAAGGGAAAACTTCAAGAAAAATTTTAATATTATGGAAAAGTTTCTTCGACAATTTCCTTCCTATACCCTTACGGTTAATTCTATATATCAAGATTTTCCGATTCCCTAAGAGAATTTCCCAGAAATTTATATTTCGCACGACTAGATAAAATAAGTCTAAACCAAAACAACCCGAAACCGGAAAATTTTTCTTCGCTAATTGCTAAGTAATAATTTCCTATCATTTAGTTTAAAAAATGTGTCGAAAAAATTCTTATGAAATTTATTAGCACTTTTTTACAATCTAATTTAAAATATAAGTTAGGAGGAAGCCTCATGACCTTAAGGTATTTATAGATCACCAAAGTCTTGCCCTATTTGAATCCTTATCAAAATTTCCAAATTTAAAATTATCCGGAATATTATAACATTTTCCCTAATTAGCAACCCATTTTTCTGTTGATTTTTTTACATCGACCTCCCTTAAATTAGGGGGTTAATATATTGAAAAAGGTTCTTCTAGAATCTACTCACTCATCTACTCAATTTTCCGATTCGTTAATACAGTTTTCTGGAAACTTAAGTTATCTTATTTGACAATATCTATCAATTCTAACTTGAGATATGTTCAAATATGTGAGACTACCTCTGATTTCAAAAAAATTTCAAAAATTCATATCTGGAATTCTATTGATAGATTAAAATTGTTATTGCCATTTTCGTGTTTAGGGGGCCAAAGTAATCGAAAGTTGTGGTTTTGGTTTCAGATCCACTAAGGATTAGAATATTCAACTGACCAAAAATACAATTTGTGTCACTTTTATAGGGAAACATAAAAATCCGAACATATGGGTGTAAAATTCCTAAATCTAGAACTGGTCAGTTACAAGTTAATATCAGCGATGAGCCAAAGATTTATCCGATGGATTAAGGACAATATTTGGACATTGGTATAAAATCCAATATGACGAGAGTTACAAAACCCAGTATTTTGAATACGGAGCATGTTGGTATAAATTGGCTTCCATTATTTAAAAGTTCAAATGTTGGATTGTGACCGATGTTGGAAGCATTTTCAAACTCCCCTCACATATCTCCATTTATTATAGGAATTTATTTAGGTAAAGGCCATCTGATATAGAAGAAAGATGCTAAGATTAATCTAAAAATAAAATAGCCGTGCCATAAATGCACCCAAATTGATGAACGAAGGAGTACTGAAAGCTTTATCAATCGGGGAGATGCGTGGCATCATAGTATTTTGACAATAAATGTTTGTCAATATTCCTTAAAAATAATAAAGACAGAGTCGAAGATATTTCGAAAAGATATATGAATTTTGCGAATTATATTCAGTTGAAATTTCATAGAAAGCGGAGAATTCGGAGAAATTACTTTCAAAATACGCCGATTATTCTTTAAAACTGAAAATAAGAATACGGTCTCAAATTTTAGAACAATTCCAAAATAGAATTGCCGAAATTTGGAATCAGGGCCAGCCAGAATGCTTAAATAAATGATTTCCAAATCGAATCATTTGTTTGGTAATGAACGTAAGCTAATTACCGGAAGTCGTATCTTAGAATTTGGACCATTTTTTGAAAAACTGGTGCATATTTTCGGTGAATATTTCTAATTTGGTCCGTCCAGAAACAATCGAAATGCAAAAGATGTAACTTAAATTTATGAGATTAATTAACTACACATTTCGAATCTGCTACCCGCTTACCATGGAGGGATGAAATTTGTAAGGTGGAAATGGGGGTAGAGAATACACGATTGCGAACGGGATGGGAAAATATGATTTAGGGAGCGGGATGGTCAATCTGAGGCCTGATAGTTTTGGGAGGGCTTTAGATTCCTCTACAGCCACCATTGATGTAATTCATTTCAAAATAAAGCTGTTGGAATAAAATAACTCAGCTAGATAATTGATAATAAAAAAGCTGTCATCCTGACCGTTAAGGTAAAGTAATTTTGAGTCTCATGGGCGTCCATGCGATATCATTTGCATCTACCTTATTAACGAAATGTATAAATCGAAACAACAATTAAAATTAATTTATATGAATGCATGAATTAATTTCGAATTCAGGATGATTTTATTTCTGCAGGTTGGGTATTTTAAGAAAAATTCAAAAGGGGAGACTATTTATTTCCCAGCGTTAAATCAAACTTTACATCTAACTTTAATGGCCAGTTTCACAAAAAATCGCTTAACAAGCCATTAGTTAAAAGGCTTATAAATTTAGCAAGCGCTAAATACGACATTTGTTTCACAAAACTTTTCTGTCATTTTGCTAACTAATGTTCGTTAAATTACGTTCTCCTCATTTGAACGTATATCATATCATGTCATATATGTTCCATATGAAGACCACTGAAGACCATATGAAGTGTTTATAATAAAGTATAGACATTTCTCCACTAAATGGCGATCTTAACTCAATGTTCGATTTTTTGTGACATTCGTTGTTTTTGCCCTGTTGTCTTCATATATGTTAATTTTGTATCTACGTATTTATGTGGGTTTACTTAATATTCGCCTTAAATATTCTTTTCGGCTACTGCCATTTGATGCTAAAACGGTCAGTTGATGAACAGACAGTCGTAAAACGGGGCAAAAAAATGTCTTGTCAACAAAAAAGAAAATACTTATTGGACATATTTAATAGGTCGTTTCCATGTGAAAATAAAATAAGATAGTCACCGCTCCCACCGCTCATTATAATTTACAATTGGCAGAAATTAACACCAATTTATGACCAAAATAAAAATTCAGTTGGTTGTACTTTTTACAACGCGAAATTCAAGAATTGGGAAGGTCAATTTTCAATCAATTTGATTTTCGAGAAAAAATTACTGCGGAATTTTTAACACATTGAAACGCCCTAAAAATTTTATATTATTATTTTCAATATTAACGGACATTATCAGAAAAGGTTCGTCGCCTGGGTCGCGTTGAAAAATTTCGCTCTGGATTATCCTAAGATGATTTCATCAGCTGTCATCACCTAAAATCGTTCAGGATTGCAAAATATCACGCCCGTTCAGAAATTAAACATAGTGCGTCCATGGATCATCCCAAAGGGGAAATTTTCACTCTTGAAAAAACAAGGGTGACCAATCAGATCATTCTATCATTTGACATTTATATATGTTACGTTAAAATAAATAAATTTTTAATATGACAAAATAATGGAAGAAATAAATAATTTATACCAAAATGAAGAATATTTTGACGAAGGTAAGTATTTTATCAAATTAATAATTATTGAGATTAGTTTTTAAAAATTTCCACCCATCATAATTATGTAGATTTCGTATATTGACCGTAAATTTATACAATAAATAATATTTAAACTGTAATAAACACAACTTGATGGGAAAGTAGTTTGACAATTATCAATCACTCGTAAATCGTCTAAAATCGTTCATAAATTACTATTAAAAAAATGTCGTCCAAAGGATGATTCTTCGAAATCAGGGGAAAAATCATCTCACCCCGGATGAATTCACTCCGCAATTTTTGAACACGGCCCTGGAATGGGAAAACTTCAAAAGTAATGAAATAATAACACAGTTATTTTTCAACTCGGTTTTATTTATCTCAACTCGTAGATCGTTTGTAACAAAATATTTATATAGAGCACGACTGCGGGCAATGCGGGACTCTAAAAAATGCTTTTGATAACGTTCGTCGATTTTGACATGTTTTCAATTTGTTTATGTGAGAAACAAATCTGTGTCGCTTTAGCGAATTGTATGAAGTGAGAAGTTTTAATCTCTTGCATTTAAATTTAAATTTACTTAAAATTACTAAAGCTCTTGATGGCGATTTTCGCATTGCTCGTCGTTTACAATTTCTCTTACATACTATAAGGTGTTATTACAAATGAATCACCTTAATAAGGTATTTTATCCATATTTTTCGGTTGCGGATGATGGTAGGTCGGGCCGAATCCTATACAATAACTGATTTCATTTTTTTTTTTTTTTATAATTTTTATCTATCTGGCTCGTACTTTTTAAGGTGTGATCTGCGCCTTTTGTGCTTTAAGTCGCACTCCACTAATTCAGATTTTTCATTAGTTCCTTGCAATCGGAAGATCGACAAATCTTAACGCTCTGCACCTATATTACACTTAGGACAAAGAATATTAACCCATATTAACCTAGCGTTACCATATGGTAACGCAAAAGAACATAATTTTTACAATAAAAATTACTTTCACC